>BLKR01009337.1:75000-128896 GCA_011170035.1 Teleogryllus occipitalis
TGGTTGATATGATTGGCAAGTTTTCCTCGTTTTTTATTTGAATGCCGGAGTAATAACGTAGCAACCGGTGCAAAGACCGCCAACGATCTTCCCGTTATCATCATTAACCCCTCTCTCTCTCTCTCTCTCTCTCTCTCTCTCTCTCTCTCTCTCTCTCTTTCTCTCTTTCTCTCTCCAACACATTTACATGCATACATGCCCTAGTCTGCCACTCATTATGGGAGACTAGACAGGACGTAAAGCTTGTCCCGACTGGGGCGGTGATGTATGGAAGATGGGGAACCTGCAAGCCGACGTGTTGGTGAATAGAGGCTCGCGTTCGATGTAGGTACACAGCCTACCGGGATATAACAGCCATCTTCCGGGATATAACATGCAGCACACTTATGTTACATGAACAGTAGGGTGTTACTTATTTCCCGAGTTCAAAATTTGTGAACGCGTACTCGCTAAATATTCTCGAACTACCCTAAAACATGTCCCCAAAACCTTTCTTGGTTATTGATTCATTTTAATCCGTGCCTAATGGAGATTCGTATCTAATATCCAATATGACGAGTGGTTCTTCAGGTCACATTTTACAAACTCGGCAAACACACGTGTCTAGCGCACTTGACAATATTTATGTGTCATTACTATTTCTTCAATTATGTCTTTCGAGTTATGCATTGGCCGAAACGTGTACTTTCGTTTAAAGTCCCAATGTTTCAAATAATTGAACACAATTTGCCGGCAAATGGGTAAGTACTTGTTATTTACTTTCTCGTTTTCCTACATTCACATAGTGAAGATAATAGTAAAGAATACGGAGAAAATAGGCAATTTTAGGCAAAAATAGGCAAAAATAGGCAAAGTAAAGAATACCGAGAAAATAGGCAATTTTTTGTCAGAAAAACTCGTGTTGTTGGGCCCTGGTAACGAAAAAAGTGAATAAATCTTGTTCCTAGATGTAATAGATTTATAGAAGCTAGCAATAGGCTGTCTGTTAGTAACGATTGACAATAAAAGTTCCAAATATTTATTTATAGACAGTCAAATTATAAAATTTTATTATTTCATATTAAAAACATACATCGTTTACAAGAATTTTCGGCAACGTTTCGGAGGTGAGGTGTACCTCCATCATCAGGCCGTGGCCTTACATTGATATTACATACGTTGGGGAAACGTTGACTACGAACTAAAAACCGAGATGTGTTGACACCATTCTGAGGTCAAGTCTAAAACAGGCATAAAAGAAATATTAGAACAGGTGTCTAATTAGTTGGACTACAAAAATTTAAAACACAGTTGAGGTAAAAAAGTTAAAATGTTAGAATAACTAATCTGATCTAAAACAGACATTAAAAGAAGTTATTAGAATATGTGTCTAATTGGTTGAACTATTAAAAGATTAAAAACACAATATATAAGGTAAAACAGTAAAATGTTAAAATGATGCTATAAAAACTAAATAGAACAAAACAAAAGAGGCAAGTGCACTGATGAGAAAGTCCAGTACTCACAACTGAGAAATCACCTATTGCTGCTGGAGGTGCGGGAGTTCCGACTACGGAGGTCGTAACGGCAGGAATGACGAGGTTGTGTGTGAGTAATGGGAGGGGGAATGGCGGGAAGAAGGGGTGGGGGCGGGGAGGCTGGGTGGGGGGATTGTCAAAAGAAACGGAAGAACGGCTACGTAAAAAATATGGACATGGCGGGTTCTTTGGATTTAAAGGAGGAGGTTGAATTTGGAGCACAGAAATCCCATTGTTGGTATCGGGTTGCTCGTCTAGGTTTTGTTCGCGAACGAAGCTTCCATCATGAACACTGTCAGTATTGACAAGATCGGAATATTTATTGGATTTATTTTTGAACTTAAACAGTATCGAGTCGTAACTTTTAGGAAAGAGGTTGCATTCTAAATTGGAATTCATGGATATGTTTGTTTTAATGAAAAGGGATTCAAGTATCAATCTGGAGTTCCAGTTGGGTTCTATGGCTAAGATGGAAGGGTTATCAAAATCAATAATGTGGTCATGGTTAATGCGATGAGCTGTTAGGGAATTTTGTTTTTTAAAAGGAAGTCTTATGTTATTTTTGTGTTCCTTGACCCGGTCACATAATCTCCTCCGAGTTTGTCCTATGTAGGCCAGTTCACATTGCGTACATTGTAATGCATAAACGGTGTTGAGTTTGTGTAACTTTGCTCAAGTCGGCACGGTTTAATTTTAACTTATTGGCACGAAATTTCGTATCTGAATTAAGATTTTCAATTTTAAAAATTCTAAGGAGTATGCGCAAAAACGTGGGCAAACAATTTATAAAGGATACTTTCCAGCAGTTGATGCACTGTGGTGAGCCTGGAGACCCCGCGCATCGCTAGCGCATCCCGTGCCCCACAGGTCGCCACTGCTTGCGGCGACGCTCCTCATTCACACGTCAGGCGCACATCCCGACCACCGCTTCCCCTCCCTCCAAAAGCCTTCGCATTGCCAGTACATCATCCAGCAGCCGCGCTCGCTCTTCACTTCGCACTATTGATCTGAGTTAGTGCACAATACTTCACAGTACTTCCTTCAACGTTGCGATAATTCGCTTGAGGCAAGGAGACGGCGGTTGAACGTGCAGCGGGGAGCAGGCGCAGCGAGAGTCGCGTGTGCGCTGCGCATCGCTGCCATCGCTGCCAGGAGGAGCGCTCCGCCCGCGTCGCCCGCGTCGCCCGCGTCGCCCGCCCTAATCATTGCTCGAATTAACGATTCCCTTGCAGCTGCCAGCACAGCCACGGGCGCTCGGCAAGCAGGCGGGGCTGCTGAAGCTGCGACAAGGTGGAGAATGAAACTCTACCATGCAATATTTCAAGTGCACTGATTATTAATGAGCAGGTCTCTTTGTGGCACGGGAGCTTTGTAACTCGGTGTTCCTTTGGGATTGACACGAGTGTTTCAGAGATCTGCGTCATCCGTGAAAGAGAAGTCAAGATGACATCCTGCTATACTGCACAGTAAACATTGTAGTTGAACCAGAACAACTATTTGCGTTTAAATTGTTAATTTTCACATTAAGACCGTTCGTTAAAAATTCTTATCTACGTATATTACGATACACGAGGGCTATTTTCTTCCCGCCTCCATTGCTTTTGGTCTAAACGCAGTTCCTTGCCTCCTTGCAGATATTCGGTGAAAAAATCATGTCGTTTTCTCATTATTTTAACACTTAGTTGACCCGCTTGGTCGAGCAGTCGCTTTGATGTAGCAGCGACAATTAATACGCAGTCGGCTAGCCGAAGGGACTGAAGTACAACAACATAATAGTTTTTCCTTTTTTACCTACCACATATTTAGGCACTAAATAGAAAGTATTGTAATAATGTGGCAGAAATCGGCGATTTTGTGACATAAAAAATCATTGTGAGGCTCTGGAAACGAAAAAGTGATAAATCATATTACTTACTACAAGTAGTAAATTACTTCCTGGAACACGTTGTGTAGTCAGAGTCAACGTTTTGTTGGTCCTTGCTATCGAATACGCGATTCACGGCAAAATGTTTGTCTGTTCGTGCGTCTATCCGTGTGTCGGTCTGAGGTAGAGCTTAAACCGTTCTGATGATTCCCCCCCCCCCCAAAAAAGAAAATAGGTCTCTTCCCACAAATACAATATTGAAGGCTGAGATTTTTTCTTAGCAAAATCTGTTCTTTGAAGATAGATTGAAATAAATTTGTTTACAATTTTTCCAAAATATGAGTATTTTCGCGTAATTTTGGTGAAAAAATAGCAATTTTGAAAATCGTTTTCTCAAAAACAATTCCAATTTCTTCCTTAAATTTTTCCTCGTATCTTTCTCCTCACAAAAGCAGATAAAAAATTAATTCTCTCCAATTTTCGGAAAATAAAGCATAGATCCAAATTTTGCTGTTAACTCTGAATTTTTGAAAATTGATTTTTTTCGGCGTCTTCCTGTAACATTGATGATAGAGAATTATTCTTCATACGAAGTTTGTTGTCCACACTATCAACATAGTTGATTCCCCCCACTCTCTCTTTTTCTTCTGTTCTCTTCTTCCCCCTCCACATCTTCGATGGTTAAATTACAACGTTCTTCATTTCATCTCACACAGATATGGTTTCGAGGCAGCTTCAATGTGTGCATCTCACACTATTCAAGTCATTGTAAATATTTTATTCTAGTGTTGAAATTATTGTATTCCCAATCATATTACTTATGCAGGTAAGCTTCTTTCTACTTATACCAGAATTTAATAAATACTTTAAAATGTACTTTAAAATTCTCTAAATTGTATTGATATATCATTTTTGGTTGAATGAAGAACTTTAAGAAGATTATAAATGTTATAATAATTGTCAATCTACTTTTATCAGTATTTCCTTAAAATCATGAGCCTGAAGATTGGCTGAAAACATGTAGCCGAAACGTTGCCGTCTGGAACTGTTTTCATATCAAGAACACGTCTGGAACTGTTTTCATATCAAGAACACACAGCCCAACTCTGTCCAAATGCTTCTAATAAAAATGACATGGAAACATCTGAAATATCTACTCAGGATGTATCTAATCTTAACATTAGTACAACACCACAAACAACTACAAATAATGCAATGAGAAAATATGAAGTGACAACTTCCCTCCACTTCCAAAACGACCCATACCTTCAGAGTTATCAACTCAACCAGAAACTGTACACATTGAGAACGATATTATTAATAACTACTAGCTGAAGTATCCGGCGTTGCTCGGGCATTTACTACAGTAAATTATTTTACAGGAAGAGGAATTCAATATTTTCAAGCCCTGCGGCGGGACATACCTCTATCTCTTCCACTGAATCCCTTTTCCGCCCTACTCCCTGCCATGCTCTGCCCGGCCACGCCACGATAGCTGTCTTCTCTTGACCCCCATTTGGAAATTTTCGGATTACCTCGCTCACTTTTCCACAAATAATTACATTTTCTTATGTGAAGTTCCAGCTTCTAAACATTCACTTTATAACAAAAACCAATAAACAAATCTAAACTACAACGTAAAATACTTGTAGATTCACATATATACTTTTTGTGGAGTTTTATATAATATTCCAACACTATCGATAAATTGTCACGTTCTAAAACTTATTCTATTTTTATATTTTTTCTTCTATTGTATTCACAAAGAAAGTTAAGAAATTGATCTGTCAACTAGTAACCTTGGAGAGACTTACTGTTTTAAGCTGCGTATAACATGCGGAAGTTCATGCACGCGTATGGTAGTAGGTAGATCCGGAGTAATAGTTATAGATGTCATAACGTAATTGATGAATCATAATCATAAAAATAAATGAAAATACTTGTAAAAATAAATAAAAATAAATCTATTCTGAAACATAATTACCAGTTTTTATAATTCTGATGATGACAAAGATAATAAATTGACAATGCACTGAGCCACATAACAAAACAATATTAGCATCATTATTTTATCTCAAGTGATAGAGATTATTGATCCTGAAATATGAATAATAGAAACCAAGGACTCCCAGATATTATTTGCTTAGACAAAAATATTTTTCGACAAATTAATTTTTGCTTATTTTTTTTAGAAAAATATGAATGAACTCATTCATTGGGAGCAATTAATATGCAAAACAACTTATCTTAATATGTAAATGATCATTCCTAAATTACATACCACTGCTCAAAACTCCTTCATTAATTGAAGAAAAACTTTTACTGGGTGGACTGAAATCATACAAACATTTTCCATTCTACCAATATGAACATGATTACTGAATAATAGAAACAAAGGACTCCCAGATTTTTTTATTTGCTTAGACAAAATATTTTTAGATAAATTAATTTTTTTCAATTATTTATTGAGAAATATATATGAATTCATTCATTAGGCGCAAGTGACATGGAAAACAATTGCACAGATTAGTCTTAATATTGTAATAATCATTGCTTAATTACCAACCACTGCACTAAACTACTTCACATGCAGAAGAAAAAAGTACAACTGCAATTAATATGACAAACAACTGTAGAGATTAGTCTTAATATGTAAATGATCATACCTAAATTTCACACCACTGTTCAAAATTCCTTCGCATATTGAAGAAAAATTTTTACTGGATGTACTGACAACATATACATATTTTCCATTTTACCATTTTGAACCTAAGAACTGTGTAAATAGTCAAATTGAGTCCTAATGAACAGCTGCCCTTCTACTTAGAGAATTATTCACATTTCTCCCCTTCTTTTTTTTCCTAGGGCTTTTATCCAGCCGACAGCCGGTTGCCCTTTACGTCCCGAAGGGACGCATATTCGACCATACACTAGACAAACACTTGCGGGCTCCTCTCATCTGGGGTCAGCAGAACGCGAGGCGCTCCGCGACAACACACACACAAAGTCAAGGGACAAACAGCCATGCCCAAGGCGGGACTCGAACCCGCGACCCTTCGGGCCGAAGCGGTGAGTCGGTACTCGCTCTTCGCCACCTCGGCCATCCCGGTCGGCTCTCCCCTTCTTGCAGTTTTATTTTCAATGGGGCGAGTGAGTACTTCAAGTCGATCTTCCCTCTGAGTAGCCGATTCAAAATTTTAGTAGACTGTCCATCTCTTGGCATTTGTAATCTGTTTTGACAATTGTGACACTCGTTTCGTCAAACGATTCAGTTGTCTCAAATTTGTGTAAAAGAAGACGTTTAGATTGTATACGATATCTATATATTGTAGTACATTGTACATTACTGTATATTCTGTACTGAATATTATTGTACTTTTTATTCTCTCAACGTACCTCAATTATTAAACACTTTCAAACTCACAATGATTTCTTGCCACTTTGTGTGTAAGTCAGACAAAGAGCAATGCATGAACATTGACATTCTTTACCACATCAGTTACGGCTTTCTTTCAAATGTTCACACAGAGCATTACATAACCTTATTCAAACTCCAATGCATTTCGTAATAATTCTGGATATTGATGATATCAGTAGTAGATCTCAGACGTCATCCTCTGGTGGCGCGCAGCTAAACTATTGGCATTGATGCACTCTTGAATCTGTGATGTAAAGCTAGGCGAAAAATGTCCAGAAAAGTAATTATTTTGAAAATATATTACTGTTTATGTTTGTAAATCATAGCCTATAGTACTCCAGGCCTTTAAAGGATGCTAGCACAAAGATTTCATCGGCATTGGTTCAGTAGATTCAGAGATTACCGCGCTGCAAGACAACGCACTTCTGTCTTTATATTGTTACGTTTCTAGGTGGTGAATTAAAAGTCTTGTATTATTTTAACAAAAACGTTTATTTTATTTCTTAACTCAACCGCTGTAGAGACTTGATTATTTATTTACACAACACTTCTCTTGATTATTTATTTACACTACACTGTTCTGAGCACTGGCCACAGTTCACTGCACTGATCACTGTTCGATGCACTGGCCACCGTCCGATGCACTGGTCACAGTCGACTGCACTAATCACAGTTCGATGCACTGACCACGGTTCACGTCACTGAGCACAATCACTGTACCGCGATGCACACACTTCACAGTTCAGCTTCCACTGCGGACTTAAGACTGACTCGCGGTCGCCGGCCGCCGCGTATTTATACTCGGCGGGTGTCGTCGAGACCCTTCCGGACGTTCTGGAAAAATCTAGAGCAGGGAGATGACGCAACCCGCGCTCACAGGCAGCTCGTGGTGGCACCAGCAGCTGACGTAATCCGCGCGTGCAGGTAGTTCGTGGGGGTGCCGGCCGGTGACGCAATATTCGTTACAATATATTAGTATAGATATAGATATGAACTCTAGAAGACGTGCACACGCACACACACACACACACACACACACACACACACACATATATATATATATATATATATATATATATATATATATATATATATATCCAAAATCAAAACAAGGGGCCATCTCAGCATTCGCTCAAAGGAGCAGGGGAACTCGACGAACAACCTGAGCGAGATGGGGGTCCTTGACCCAGAAGCTGAGGTACAATACTTGTTAGATGTAATTTATAATAAATACAGTAATAATGGTAATTAATACTTTAAATATAACTGTTAAAAATTATATTATTTTCCTTTTTGATGTTGGGTGTAGTCTCCAATTGTATAGAAACATTTATGCAAGAGAAAATATTTTACTTGGGACTTAAAACTAGTGTATCGATTTTAATCGTTTAATGTCATCTTGCAATATATTGTAAAATAATGTGCATGTGTTGTATGTGCATTTTTCGTAATGAACTGTTGAAATTGACACCTGTTTAATATGACACTCGTAACTTCGTCGATTGTTATAGTTACAGACATCGGCGGTTGCTGAAAATACATTTACACTCTTGAGTAAGACATTTTTGCCAAAGAAAAACAACACTGATCAAGAGGAAAAGGTAATGGTAAAATTCCTAGATTTAGGCTTACAAGTATCACGCGGTTGGGATTTGCTTATTATTCTAATAATTATTGTTTGCGATCGAAAATCCTGGGAGCTTAAAGCTGTATTTCCCCAGAAGATTTTGCCATATCTCAGGCGAGAATGAACATTTCCGAAATATTATTAGTTATTTTTATCCGTTACTAGCGCTGCTCTCTGATTAAGTGGATATTGTTGGAGAATTTCGTGTGCCAGAGCTATATCGGTTGTGTTACGTACCACACGCGTGATGTACCTGAGAATTTTCCGCCCTCTGGAAATTCACAAACCAACCCTGTTGCTCATATTCTTCGAAATAAAACGCGTGCTGTTGAAATCGTGACAGTAATGATTGTTGTTGGTTTCAATTTGATGGTATGAATTAACAAGTTGACACATCAGAATGAATATTAAATAATTATAATTATATGACATGAAATGATACATGGGGTGAATTGATATAAAATGATGTATTCGTGGTTCAAATGAAGTATTCTTGGTGTCATCTACTTTACACGCATGTATTTGTTGGCGTTTAATGTTTGAGATGTTTATCTTGAATGATTCGAAGCATGTTTCTGGTACATTACCTCAAGTAACCCTAGTATTAGACGACCTGGATGGCCGAGGTGGCTAAGAGCGAGTACCGACTCAGCGCTTCGGTCCGAAGGGTCGCGGGTTCGAGTCCCGCCTTGGGCATGGCTGTTTGTCCCTTGAATTTGTGTGTGTGTTGTCGCGGAGGGCCTCGCGTTCAGCTGACCCCAGATCAGAGGAGCCCGCAAGTGTTTGCCTAGTGTATGGTCAAATATGCGTCCCTTCCGGACGTAAAGGGCAACTGGCTGTCGGCTGGATAAAAGCCCTAGGAAAAAAACCCTAGTATTAGACATCGTTTATCAGCTGGTGAGTTCTGGGAATTAAAATAGAAAGATAATGTTATTTCAGACGGACTGTTTACAAATGCCATTCTCACTCATTTATTTTAGCGAATGAAAATCAATTTTATTGGAGATTCTTTTCTGTTTGATTACCGATAGTTTCTTCTCTCTGTCCTAAGCCTTTACAACTTTTCTCATTCTTATTCATATTGAAGGGTGAAGCAACCAGTTCTTCATTACTTCGATAAGTCCCTTTCTTACCCGAAGCCATTTCAATTTTTAATAACTTCGCCTTTCACAGAAGTTAATTCAACGGAATATTGACTCACTTGCTCGGAATTAATGAACATATTGATGTAGTAACTCGTTCTGCTGTCGCACCCCGTTTAAATGGCGCGGCGCCCCTGACAGCGAGAAAGGCGGGGCCATCGGGCGCCTGCAGCTGAATGAGTTGGATGCTGGAGCAGACGGAAACCTGTTGATTCGAGCTGGCTCATTATGTACGATGACATTTTTTTCTCCTCGCTGTTAAATTCTAATATACGATTGCTGTTATTTTTCCCGCAGATCCCGATTTCAGCAGTGACCGTGAGAAAGAAGAGGTAATTCAATCGGCCTTCCTGCCTTCAGTTGGCCATATTTCTTTTGGTGTGCCTGTTAAGCGAGCCCAAACTGTCTTATCACCCGCAGCTGCGGCCTTCGCAAAGCATTATCTCGTTTCGTGTTAAGTGCGGAACCCATCTTGCGCTCATTAATAAGTCGTTGTAGCAAACCGTTGACCGCTGCTGCTCTTTTCGCCTCTCATTGCATTCATTTTATGTAATACTGTAATTCAATTGATTGATGAAATATTTTTGTTGTTCGAACAGAATTACTGAAAAATTGCATACAAAATAATTTACTGTCAAATGCAACTCAGCGTAACCGTCTTCGCGGTAACATGTGTGAAAAAACGTGTGAAAGTTACATTAAAATATGAAACAACATTCGTTCACGTCTATAAACAAAATAAAAGTGCATTATATAATTATATAATATATGTAATATATTATTGATTTTAATACAAATATATAAACAAAATATTCATGCTTCATTATTAAAATAGACTTCAATGATCAACTTTTGTAACGCAAGTATAAGTAAAAATCTGCAAAATTTACCTTTTATCACTAAATGTTATCCGATGCACAAAAGCAGTCTCTGTCTTTGTAGACTAGAATCTCTGAGAAGGCCAGGAGCTCTGATCGGTCGTTTTCTTCCGGTTGATCTTTCCATCAATTTTAGGGGCATGCCGGAGTAGTACCTGAGTAAACAGGCGATCGTTCTTTTCTCGCCCTCCTTACTCCCATCTTTGCAGATGAGCAATGAGCTGATCACCTACCTCGTACTGTAAAGTCTACCTGACTAACACAATATTTCCAAAAATATGTTTAGGTAAACTAGGTATGTAGTATAAGATACGGCATTGCACTTTTATTTAATAATAATGATAATAAAATATTAACAGTACAATATTAAAAAGCCATATTCATCACCCGCACTACATGTCTTTTCAAACGTTTACCACTTGATATTGAAAAATAGAAGACATTAGATACTATCAGAAAAAAATATTTTCCTGATGCTTTTGTTATGGAAACGGGTGTTATAATTCAACCAAATGCAGTCAACTTTCAGACGATCTAGATTATGAGTTTAGTTTTATTTTTACAATTACTCCAAACAACATGAACAACTACAATCATCAATAAAAAGGCCAGTGAAATTTGCAATTTTTATACTCTCCAAAGATGAATCTTATTGAAGAATCCGTTTTAGAAATGAAAATATCGACGATTTAACTAGTCATGCTTCTGTTGGTTCAATTAATTAAAAATATTATTCATCATCCTCAAATTTACTTTCCCATTTCTTCTTCGCCGGTTTTGCTTCTTTTCCTCGAAAAAAATGCTCATATAATGCACATTTTCAAAATTCTGTGATCCCTACACTAAGTTATATGCTACTTGAATTTTGAATTTAAAAAAACCTCCCATGTAATAAAATCTATTTTCAAGGATAAATAAGCAATAAATTTTGGGCTCTTATATATGTTGTCCTTCGGAATAATACTTCCTGCCGCGACAACATGGAAACGATAAATTGAATAACTGTATTTCCCACTGAATTCTAGAAGACGTGCACAGATAATGTTTATTTATTTATTTATTTTACGTCAAAAAACAGTTAAAAAACTGCGTATGACGGGCTATGGGGAAAAGTGAATTGTGTGCACATTTTCAAAATTCTGTGATCCCTACACTAAATCATATACTACTTAAGGTTTGAATTTTGAAAGGGAGAAAAAAAAAATAAACTCCCATGTAATAAAATCTATTTTCAAGGATAAATAAGCAATAAATTTTGAATTTTGAAAGGGAGAAAAAAACAAACAAAAAAACTCCCATGTAATAAAATCTATTTTCAAGGATAAATAAGCAATAAATTTTGGCTCGTATTACTTCCTGCCGCGACAACGTGGAAACGATAATTTGAATAATTGTATTTCCCACTGAATTCTAGAAGACGTGCACAGAAAATGAAGTTACATTTATGTCCAGAAGCAAAACAAGGGGCCATCTCAGCATTTGCTCAATGGATAAGGGAAACTGGACGAAAAACCTGATCGAGATGGGGGTCATTAACCCGGAAGCTGTGTTACAATAGTTGTTACAGGTTGTTTATACTCATTTATACAGTCCAAATGATAATTAATGTATTATATATCATTGTTAAAATTAATGTTACTTTTCTTGTGATGCTCAGTATAGTCTCTAATTGTATAGAAATAGTTATGCAGCAGAAACGATTTCACTTGGGATTTAAACTTTTCTATTGAATTTAATCGTTTAATATCATCTGGCAAAGTGTTGTAAAATAATGTATTGTATGTGAATTTTTTGTAATGAGCTGTTGATACTGTCACCTGATGAATATGATTTCTACGTCGAGTGTTATAGTAATAGACTTCGGCATTTTCTGAAAATATATTCCCGCCATTAAGCAAGTCATTTTTTACAAAAACCACTTATTCGTAAATAAAAAGACACCGTAATGGTAGAATTCCTAGATTAATGAAGATAGGCTTACAAGAATCACGTGGGTGGGATTTGGTTATTATTCGTACAATTCGTTTTTGTAACCTAAACGTCTGGGAGCTATAAGATGTATTTCCCCAGAATATTATGCCATATCTCAGGCGGGAATGAACATTCGCGAAGTATACGAAGTATAAGGTGCGTACGTAATGTTCCATCATTCCAGTAAGGTATTTCAACCTTCTGAGATCGTTGTTTAAGGTACGAACATAACCAATCTAGAGCAATACCACGGATTCCATATGAAGGTAATTTTGAAAGTAAAATGTCATGATCAATGATGTCAAAAGCTTTTGAGAGATCTACAAATAATCCAATAGGTGCCTCGTTTTGATCTAATGATGAGGCGACACCTTTAAGAAAAGAAAATATAGCTGTTTCCGTTGATTTTGATTTTCTAAATCCATGTTGGCAATCTGAAAGCGCGTCGTGTTTTGTGAGAAAGGTTTCCATTCGTACGTAAAAAAGTCTCTCTAATATTTTTGAAAAAACTGATAGAAGAGAGTTGGGCCGATAATTTTGAATTTCATTTTTGTTGCCTTTTTTGAAGAGCGGCTTAATTTTAGCTGTTTTGAAAATATCTGGAAACGTTCCAGTGCATAAAGATGCATTTAATATGTGAGTTAACGGGTGTATAATGGCATACGCACAAGTCTTTAACAAAGAATCTGGGAATTCATCTAAACCGGACGAATATTTATTTTTTAGTTTACCGATTATTTTGAGAATTTCATAGGAAGAAGTTTCGGAAACGAACATTGTGTCTAAAATTTTGGGTGAACTGTCTGTTTTTGAATTTTGTGGCTGAAGACCCTTAGTGAGATCGGCAGCAATTCTCCAAAAGTATTGGTTAAAGAGACTAGCCACTGTTGCCGGATCGTTTACATTTATATCGTTATATTTTAAAACAACATTCTCTACGGGTTTTCTAGTTGATTTGGTTGTATTTTTTATTATATTCCACATTGTTTTTGTTTTGTTATTTGAGTTCAAAATATCCTGATCGTTTTTCATGATTTTAACCTGCCTTATGACTTTTCGGAACAATGTTTTGTATTTTTTAAAGTAGATAAGGAAATCTTGAGATACGTCATGACGTTTAGAAATGAAAGAAAGAATTCGCTTGTTTTTACAAGATGTCCTAATCCCTTGTGTTATCCAAGAATTGCTTTTCCGTGAAATATTTAATTTTCGTTTTTGAAGAGGAAAGCAAGTGTTAAAATGAATTAAAAGAGTTGAAAAAAAAAGAATTATATTTGTCGTTACGTTATGTCCAGAAGCAAATTATGAAGTTACGTTTATGTTCAGAAGCAAAACAAGGGGTCATCTCAGCATTTGCTCAATGGATCGGGGAAACTGGACGAAAAACCTGATCGAGATGGGAGTCATTGACCCAGAAGCGGCGATACAATACTTGTTACATATTGTTTAGAATTATACAGTCCAAATGGTAAATAATACATTAAAATATCACTGTTAAAATTAATGTTACTTTCCTTGTGATGCTCAGTATAGTCTCTAATTGTATAGAAACAGTTATGCAGCAGAAACGATTTCACTTGGGATTTAATCTTTTCTAACGAATTTAATCGTTTAATGTCATCTGGAAAAGTGTTGTAAAATAATGTACATGTATTGTATGTGAATTTTTTGTAATGAGCTGTTGATACTGTCACCGGATGAATATGATTCCTACGTCGAGTGTTATAGTAATAGACATGGGCATTTTCTGAAAATATATTCCAGCCCTTCAGCAAGTCATTTTTGACAGAAACCACTGATTCGTAAATGTACAGACAAGGTAATGGTAAAATTCCTAGATTAATGAAGAGAGGCTTACAAGAATCACGTGGGTGGGATTTGGTAATCTAAAAGTCTGGGAGCTTTAAGATGTATTTCCCCAGAATATTATGCCATATCTCAGGCGGGAATGAACATTTGCGAAATATACACAATGAGCAGTATGAAGGCTGACTGAATTTGCGAGAATTCTGAACGCGTAGCATAATGAACTTAATTTTGTGTTCAAATCATTTAAATGGACGTTCCATTTAAGGTTTGACTGAATAGAGAGACCTAAAAATTTTGTTGCCTTGACATCAGTCAATGGTACACCGTTCATTTTCAGTGGAGCACAGAATGGTTTATTTGAAATGGAAAACTGCATTAAAACCGTTTTCTTTTCGTTTACTATTAATTTGTTATTTCGGAACCTATTTGAAAATCTGATATTGTAGTATTTACGGTTTCTTTATTGCAAAGGATGTTCGTATCATCCGCAAAGAGAACTGTTCTTCCGTTTCGAATCGTCGAGGGCATATCGTTTACGTAAAATAGGAACAGATTAGGGCCTAAAATCGATCTTTGAGGAACTCCACGTGCAATGGGCAAAGAGTCGGAAATGTGCGTACGTAATGTTCCATCATTCCAGTAAGGTATTTCTCTACGACTATAGCAGAATGTATTCATTTCTCCATGTTATCGGATGCAGTAATCATGCCAATTCCACAAGCCGTGCGAGAATATTATTCTAACACACCTGCCGACCAATCGCATTCGTCCTAGTTCATTACACAACGACTTAGGGTTCCCGCAGTCGCCTACAGAGACGCTGCGTTCTCTTCCGCAACTATCGTAAGACAGGTGAACCACGAAACAGTATGCGAGTTCACATAATTGTAATCACTTTGTAAGGTTAAAACGCTCACATTGATTTATAATTATGGATTCTTCCAGCAGTAATAGTGATGAAGATTACGTAGACTGCACACCGCCAGAGATTGTGGAAGCTGCGGAAGCATCAACAAAAAACTTGTTATCAGAAAAATTAAGAAAATTTTACATGCCAATTCCACAAGTTCCATTCATTGAGTGGCGAAATTCAAACAGAACCAATTCTTTTTCTGAGAACGTTGTATTGGCTTATTTTACAATGCTTGCTGAAAAATTTAAACCTTCTACTTTATGGAAGGAATACTCGATGTTAAGAAGCACACTGAGTATAAAAAATGAAATACATATAGAAAAATATTCGAAGCTGCGTGCTTTCTTGAAGCGGAAAGGAGAAGGCTATGAACCCAAAAAATAAAAAATATTCACTACAGAACAAATAAATTAATTTATAACAGTAGCTCCAGACGATTTATATCTTGCCACAAAGGTAAGAAATTTTTAGTATTATGTAGGCTTGATTAAATATTACAATAGTACTTAAAGCATACTTTTTTAAAGGTTGCATTGGTCATGGGTACAATGGGAGCCTGTCGCAAAAATGAATTGCACTTGCTGAAAGTAGAAGATATACAAGATCTTGGAACTGCTCTTTTGATCAAATTACCCAAAACTAAAACAAAAAGTGCCAGAACATTTACGGTAACTGGAAATTTTTATAAAACATGTAAAAGGTACATTGATCTTCGCCCAACCAAAGTGCAAACAAATTCATTTTTTTTCTAAATTATCAACACGGAAAGTGCACTGTTCAGAAAATCGGCATAAACAAATTTGGATCCATGGACAAACAAATCGCCACGTACCTCAAGTTGCCGAATCCAAATCTATACACTGGACATACTTTCCCCAGGTCTTCGGCCACAATGCTTGTTGATGCAGGAGGCGATATAACAGCTCTGAAAAGACATGGCGGTTGGAAGAGTACGTCGGTAGCGGAAGGTTATGTGGATGTTTCAATGTCAAACAAGTTGTTTACCGCAAACACGCTACTGCAATCGGTAGAACATAATACGACCATAATTGAAAATACTCATTTACAAAAAACATCTTGTTCTGCTAGTAAATCTATTTTAAATCAAATCGACTCAATTCAAGAATCAACTCCCTCCATAATAAATATAAACAATTGTTCTAATTTTACAATTAATTTTTCCAAAATTTAATCTATACTATTTATATTTGTAATACTTGTTTTGTTTACTTGTTTGACGTTAATGTTATAAAATATTTAATTAATGAAGTTAAAAGTAGAATGAATGTAACATTATTTCAAAAAATAAAAAAAAACTTTTCACATGTTATCATTTAATATTTTTAAAACATCAATATCAAAGTCGAAGAGAAAGTATAGTCTTCTACTTGCGTAGAACGGCTATTATTCACTCGTGGAAATTCCGACACTCGCTCCTACGTCGCACGCGTGGGAAACATCCTCTCGTGAATAATAGCCATCATTCTACGCTCGTTGCAGAATATATTATTCCACTCTCTGAGATCGTAGTTTAAGGTACGAACATAACCAATCTAGAGCAATACCACGGATTCCATATGAAGGTAATTTTGAAAGTAAAATGTCATGATCAATGATGTCAAAAGTTTTGAGAGATCTAAAAATAATCCAATAGATGCCTCGTTTTGATCTAATGATGAGGCGACATCTTTAAGAAAAGAAAATATAGCTGTTTCCGTTGATTTTGATTTTCTAAATCCATGTTGGCAATCTGAAAGCGCGTCGTGTTTTGTGAGAAAGGTTTCCATTCGTACGTAAGAAAGTCTCTCTAATATTTTTGAAAAAACTGATAGAAGAGAAATGGGCCGATAATTTTGAATTTCATTTTTGTGGCCTTTTTTGAAGAGCGGCTTAATTTTAGCTGTTTTGAAAATATCTGGAAACGTTCCAATGCATAAGGATCCATTAAATATGTGAGTTAACGGGCGTATAATGGCATACGCACAGGTCTTTAACAAAGAATCCGGGAATTCATCCAAACCGGACGAATATTTATTTTTTAGTTTACCGATTATTTTGAGAATTTCATAGGAAGAAGTTTCGGAAACGAACATTGTGTCTAAAATTTTGGGTGAACTGTCTGTTTTTGAATTTTGTGGCTGAAGACCCTTAGTGAGATCGGCAGCAATTCTCGAAAAGTATTGGTTAAAGAAACTAGCCACTGTTGCCGGATCGTTCACATTTATATCGTTATATTTTAAAACAACATTCTCTACAAGGTTTCTAGTTGATTTGGTCGCATTCTTTATTATATTCCACATTGTTTTTGTTTTGTTATTTGAGTTCAAAATATTCTGACCGTGTTTCATTATTTTAGCCTGCTTTATGACTTTTCTTAATAATGATGTGTATATTTTAAAGTAGATAAGGAAATCTTGAGATACGTTAAGACGTTTAGAAGTGAAAGAAAGAATTCGCTTGTTTTTACAAGATGTCCTAATACCTTGTGTTGTCCAAGAATTGCTTTTCCGTGAAATATTTAATTTTCTTTTTCGAAGAGTGTTAAAATGAAATAAAAGAGTTGAAAAAAATAATTATATTTGTCGTTTGTATCATCAGTATTATAAACCGCTTCCCATGAGTCCTGCTTCAAGTAATCAATGTATAATTTTATTTTACTTTTGGTAAACAATCTAGTCATACGTGTATTATTTATTGTGTCAGTGATCGCATTTCTTATAATGGTAAGAATTTGTTCATCGTGGTCACTGTATCCAAAATCTTTTGTTTCAACTTCATATCGAGTAGTAGTTTTGTTAATTATAATTTGATCAATTGCCTTCATCGAATTTTGTGTGATCCGTGTAGGTAGATTAATTGTAATGTCTAAATTGAAGGAATTAATTAAATTGAGAAACTTTTCTTTCTCGCAAGATTCGACCAGAAAATCAATGTTAAAATCTCCGCATACAACAATGGATTCAAAAGAGCGATTTCTGACTTTATTAAGTGTTATCTCCAGGTTTTCTAAGAACAAAATATAATCTGCAGTTCTCTTTGTTGGAGGTCTGTAGATGCAAAGTATTATCACTTCCCAAGTGGAAATTTCCCGCGTACTGACGATACTGATAAACGGCGCAAGCTTGAGCCAGCACTGGCGAACGACAGTGGGTAATCAGTACTGTCGCAGCGCTGGTATATTTTGTAACCGTTGAGATGCCGATGCTTGGTAATAAGTACTGGCGCAATACTGCTTAATTTCTTGAACAGTGCTTGGGTCAGCACTGGCGAACGACAGTTGGTAATCAGTACTGTCGCAGCGCTGGTAAAATTTTCAACCTTTCACATGCCAATGCTTGGTAATAAGTACTGGCCCAGTACTGGTTAATTTTTGAACCGGTTAAAATGCTGATGCAGGACAAGAATATACACTGTACACTTTAAACATGCGTGTAAAATATTTTAAAGGTATTTATTTATTATTAAAATTATTATATTTTTATTAACGCATAGAAACAATGTTTAGAGAAGATTAACAATTTTAATGTAATAAAGTAACTGCTACTCTGTAGCCGGTTACAGTGGTATACATACATTTTGTAAATTATGTTACTAATCTTAAATTTCTGCATATTATTACATTTTTCAATGAGCATCAAACCAACTTCTCGGGAAGATAACGGAAATTGAAATACATCACCTGTGATTTTGTACACTTTTCCGGAGATGAAAATATCCGATTTAGTTGCATCTTCGCGAGTATAAAAGTAGATGCTTTTAATTCGCAAAATACAATCGTTCTGCAACAGTACAGTGTTATCAGGGTGACGTGATGTGTAAGTCATGTCGTGAATTTTTACTTCCTTTATTATTGTTTTATCATCAATAACGTCTTTTATTACACATTCTGAAACGATTATTTTTCTTTGCATTTTAAAAATAAGAGGATAACGACTTTTAATTTAATCAACATTGGTTTGTTGCATTTTAATAAGCGCTTTGAAATTTGTCCAATTGGATTGTATGGTGCCTTTACAAGTTTCTGTATAAACCCTATGCAGTCTTCAAATGGAAAAGCAGAATACTCAAATAATGGTCCACGCATACTTATCACATCGTCAGGAATGTGAATAAGATTATGTACATTTATCGTAACTGAATCCGCACCATAAAACTCGGAAAATTTAGAGACAAATTTACGTAATAAAGCCCTACAGTATTCTGCTCTGTCCAAATCAGCTGTGCTTTTGTTCGCAAGCAAGCGACAAGAAGTGAATAGCAACATTAGGTGTTTGAACTCATCAGTTGATAATGTAAATTTAAAAAATAATCCAAAACAATAAAATAAAACGAAGCGAAACTGTGTCGCCTTCCAGTTCACTATGTCAGAAAGATCAAATTTTTTTCTCTGGAATTCTATGGACACGTCAGCCGAAATCTGATCAAGATGTTGTTGTAAAATGACTAAATTATTATCTGGTTTTGTAATTATTTTTTCTAGTAAAATACGCGGGACGCCTATGCAAAGTAAATGCATTGGATCCAGAAACATATCGTTTATAACATTTAATCCAACGATATCCAACAACGGAGAATCTTCTTTTCTCGAATGATGCAGGGGTTGCGCCTTGGTTTGAAACGATTCGTGAGTGCGCGTTGGGCAATTGAAATCAATAAACACCCGTTTACGAAGGTCGTTTGAGAAGTCTGGTAAATTTCTATGAAAGAGCGCGCATTGTTGTTAAACATGTGCATTGTTAGAAAGAACGATTCTTTGTAGACAGCTGTTTGACGTTTTAAACAAATACGACGCGTAGTTAATTATTGACAACCAGCTGAATGCGTGAGTTTGACGTGCGGCGTAAAAGATGGAGAAAAACGACTTACGTGCTGTGATTAAACATTTTTATTTGAAGGGCTGGACAGCATCGCAGATTAAAAATTAATTAGATGAAGTACATGTAAACTCTGCGCCAGCATTGAAGACAATTTACTTCTGGATTAATGAGTTCAAACGTGGTCGCAGAAGCACTGAAGATGAAGTCCGCTCTGGCCGGCCAGTTGAGGTCACCACACCGAAAACCGTGGAAAAAGTGCGCGATCTGGTAATGGAAGATCGCAGAGTGAAAGTGCTTGAGATTGCTGATGCTGTTGGCATCTCAACTGAAAGAGTGCACTTCATCTTGCACGAAAAACTGAGCATGAAAAAGAACGGGATAGCTAAAGTCCGAGTTGTATGATGTCTTTTGTATAACCATATCATATAACCATATATTATTATGGTTATATTATAACCACATATATGTAGAGAAAATACATTTTATTTCAGTTTATTTATAATACGTATATAATTTTTTACTTTTATCCTATATATTATTATAGTGTTGTACCCTGGTAAAATTAAAGTTTGAAAAAAATCTTAAATGTACACTGAAAAAAAAGGATACCATAATTCCCAACAAGATTTCAATAGTTACACAAAACCTTCGTATGCGAAACAGAGACCTTGTTGCTTTACTCCCTTTCCTAGTTACAACAGCATGTAAGATTGCTGACCTTGATAGACCAACCTTGATGGACCAACCGGCCTGTGATTTCTGAGAGGTTGATGTTGCTTCATAAACGGACCTGTCGGCCTTATCAAGCCTAGTCATGTTGCAAAGCAGTAGCTAGCGACAGCAGCCAGGTACCTTGTCAGATTAATTACGTATTGAAGAAAATATACATTGAAAAACATTCAACATCTGTTAAACACACACGCATAAGTGTGTATATATATATATATATATATATATATATATATATATATATATATATATTGTGACGTCACGGGGTTAGACAACCCCATAACGCCACCATCAGCCATGTGAAGAAGCTCACGAACAGAGAGGACTAGAGTACGCGGCGGAGCGATGGCCGGTAAACGCGCTATCTGCCCGCAACTTTTCAAACTACGACGCCCGAACTAGTGGGTAATGTTTCTTCCGAGAGGTTACGAAAGGAGGAGAATATGCACCCCTCCAACAATTTCCCCAGGCGCTAGTATCATAAGTATCGCGGCGCGCCTCGGAGAAACTCTCTTTTACGGCAACTGCGGTGGCGACCAGAAGAAACTCTTTTTTACGACGACTGCGGCGGCGACCAGAAGAAGCTCTTTTGCTACAGTTGTAACGGCGAGTACAAATAGATAGTATAGGAGTTTACTTTAACTTGATAGTTAAAAGCTAGCTCGGAAAAGCGTATCTTAGAAAAGTGAAGTAATTAGGAGATTGAGTGCAAAATCATTCGTCGCGGTCACAATAATTCGGAGAGCAAGCCAAGTAACTGTTTTGACATCGGAATAACTTCAAAAGTTGTAAAATTCGCGCAGAAGGACAGTAATTTAATCCAGCATCTCACATTGCACGCTGAGACCACACATGCCTAAAGTGTGGTAGGTTGGCCGAGCATGTGAGCATAACTCGTGCAACATTAATAATTTCGAGGCTGGAAGCGCGAACGAACGTGTACGAAGCGGTGGAAGACGGACGACCCCAGGAAGAAAGAAGCGTAGGCGAGAAGGACTTGGTCTAGAGCGAGGATAGTACGGTTTCGGAACGAGAGAAAGGTGTGGAAATTGGTGGCTTGGCGGCGTTCGAGCGGAAGGGACTGCTTTCGTCGCAACAGCACGCGAGACGAGGCGGCAACGCGGGGCGAGCGGCAGAAAATCTCCAAGGTTACCTACAGGCGAGCGACGCAGAGCTGGTGAGGTAAAGGCAGTGTTAAAAGTGGGTGAAACGTCTAAAATAGGAGGGAGAAGTATTTCGAACTGTGTGAGGGGCAGTTTCCAGGCCATTTACCGCACGTGTCAGTAGATTCATTTAAAGAAGTCTACCTTGTACAATTTTACGTAAATGATTCAGAAATTTTATATGTTGTACAGTTAATATTATCCAGAATGATCACTTTGTTGTATTATGTTTCAAGTAATTGCTTTTGTGACATGTAAAAGGGTTTGAATTAAGTAACGTGAATGCCACGTATATTTTTTTGTGTTCAGTATTATAGTGAGTGCGAAGCCCAAGGCTAGCACCTGTGAAAGGGTTTCTTTGAAACAAGTATCAAATTCATTTGAAAAGAAGCCGTGCACGGAAAACTAGAGGCTTCTGTTTCCCTCATTCGCAACATCAGGACGCCCTTCCTCCCCTTCTTAGTTGAATGAATTAATTCGCCACCGGCCGTCCATCTGAACGCACCTTACGCCGTCAGGCTGTCTCCCTTCGTTCCTTCGCCGCCGTGGGCGCAACATAGAGGGTCAGTTGCTCACCTCCGCCCCCTCGCAGTCTCTCTCTCTTTTTTTTCTTCTTCTTTTTTTCTTGTTGGGTTGTACATAGTTCAGTATTACACTCTTTCATATGTAATGCTGACTTACTACTAACTTAATACTATGCTTAACCTAATTCTTCTATTGCTACTACATTGGGGTAGATTACTCATGAGAGTATCTACTGTTCACAAATGTTTGAGAATATTTTTAGGAATGAATCGAATGGGTATCTATTGTTTATTCTGGTATGCGTGTTGTTCGTTGAGGCTAGATTGTATTGTTTTAGTTGGTCTATTGAGTTTATGTTGGAGTAGAAATTATTGGATATGCGTGCTATTTGATAGGTGATTGGGTTCATGTTTAATTCTCTATGGAGTTGTTGATTTGAAATGAACCATGGGGCGTTGGTGATTGTTCTGAGGAATCTGTTCTGTATTATTTGCATTTTATTTACGTTGGATGGTGCGGCATTTGTCCATATGGGACATGCGTATAGCATTATGGGTCTTATAATGGTTTGGTATAGTGTTATTGCATTTGTTAATGAAAGTTGGGAGTTTTTATTCAGCAATGGTTTAAGTTGGATTAATCTCACTTTGGCCTGTTGTATTTTAATGTTTATGTGGTTTTTCCAGTTGAGTTTTGTATCGAGGTTTAGTCTTGTATTTGATAGGTTGATTCAATGGTGTCCAGTTTATTATGCTATTGTTTAATAGTAATGGGTGGGGAGCAGAGAATGGTCTTAACGAAAAAAAAATTGATTTTGATTTGTTCGGGTTTAGTTTGATTTTCCATTTTTTTGCACATTCATCTATTTTGTTTAAATGTTGTTAAATTTTTGTACTGCTATATGACAACGTGCGACTTGATATGAATATTGTCGTATCGTCGGCGAACTGTGCAAGTTGCGTGTAACGTGTGATGGGGATATCTGCTGTGTAAAGATTAAATAACGTTGGGGATAGTGGTGAGCCTTGTAGAAGTCCTGCTTCTATTGTGCGTGGGTTGGAGCTATGATTGTCTATGGTTACTGTGAAAGATCTATTACACAGATCTTTTGCGTGATAAATGTTTAGTAGGTATTTAGGTGTTCCTATAGTTTTGAGCTTGTAGATTAATCCGGGGTGCCAGACTCTGTCAAAAGCTTGATACACGTCTAAGAGTATTGCTATTGTGTGTTTCTTTTCTTGAAAGCTAGTGTGAGTATATTCAGTTATCCTGAGTAATTGGTGTGCAGTTGAGATATGGTTTCTGAAACAAAACTGATGATTTGGGATAGCTTCTGACTTTGTTAGGTGATTATTGAGTCTTTTTTAAAATTATTTTTTCAAATATTTTTGAAATAGTTGGTAGGAGACTTATTGGTCTGTAATTCGCTGCAAGACTATGATTAGTGTTTGGTTTAGGAATCGGGATTATATTTATATTCCAAGAACGTGGAAAATAGCCTAATCTGAGTGATGAATTATAGATGTTATTTATATGTGCAATTGTGGATGTGGGCAAGTTTTTTACTATTTGGTTGCTAATTAGGTCATGTCCAGAAGCTTTTCTTTTGGGCAAATTTTTTATGAGGTTTTTAACTTCGGAGGGTGAAATGAATTTTATTCTCTGAGGGACGTCAGTTTGGTTCTCTATTTGAATCAATTATTGCCTGGTGGTCTGAGTGTACGGATGTATTATTAGGTTTGAATGTTTGAGCGAAGTGTTCTGCTAGTGCTTCTGCCTTGTCTTGTGGAGCATATTTTATACCTTGTGCCGTGTTGAGGGGTGGCAAGGTTATTTTTTGTTTAGAAGACATTTTGAGAAGTGTAAAAGTGATTTATTTGAGGTACTTAAAGATTCTATTTTGGTGTTGAAGGATTGTTGGGTGAGTAGATTAATTGCTTTTTTGTTATATGATTAAGGAGATTTAGCTCTTTTTTCAGTTGTGGAATTCTATTGTTGTTCCATAGCCTTCTAGTTTTATTGCTTGTGTTGATTATTTCTATTATTTCTTTGGGTAGTTTTGGTTTTGTCTGAATGAGAGAATATGTGGGTTTGTTGTCTTGCAAGTGCTTTATTGTGTTTGTTATTATTTCGTTTATCTGCATGACAGATTTGTCTATTTCTAGGGGAGAGTTTAATATTTTGAATTGTGGTGTCTTGGCTCTCGCTATTTTCCTGAATGATTCCCAATTCATGTTTTGGGTGTTTAGTTTCTGAGTTGGAGCATGTGGGGGAGGTATTATTTTAGTGGTTATTAATACTGGAAGATGGTCTGTATCCATCTCAAATACTGGGGTTGAATGATAATCTGTATTTGTGTTAGTAATTGCTATATCTAATATGTCTGGGTGTTTGCTGCTGTCGTGTGGGAAATGGGTTGGTTCGTATGGCGTAAATGTAGTTAGGTTTAAGTCTGTTATTATTTTAAGTAGTTGAGAGCCTGCATTGTTGGAAACTCTGCAAACCCAGTTAGTATGTTTTGCATTTAAGTCACCTAGTAGAATCATCGGGGTATTCTGTTGAAGAAGGGAAATTATGTTGGTGTTTTTCATTTTAATATGGGGTGGTTTGTATGCTGATATTATGGTTGTGATTCTATTGTTTATAGAGATTTTAATAGCAACAGTTTCTAACCCTGGAGTGTGAGGTGTGTCAGATTGTATATACGGAATTGATTTTTCGATAAGTATGAGAACTCCTCCTCCTTTTTGATCTACTCTGTCTTTTCTTATTACATTGTACCCTGATAGGTTAAATGTCTTGTCTGGACTGAGGTGCGTTTCGGTGATGCATGCGATTTCTATTCCTTTATCTTTTAAGAAATATTTTAGTTCATTTTTTTGTTTGAGATGTTATTAGCTTTCCAGTTTAGTATGATTAAATCTTTATTACACTGTTCTGGCATTATTGTTATTAAAGTAAGATGTGATTGAATTTTGAATACTGTTTATTATGGGTGGAATGATACTATTGAATATGCCCATTAAGTAATTTGTAATGTTTTTGACTAAAGTGTGCATTATTGAGTTTGTGTTATTGTTGTTGTTATTATTTACATTTTGGTGTGTGTTTTTAGTGCTATGCTGGTTTGTGTTTGGGTTTTCTTGGTACGTAAAGCCAGGTATGGTTCGATTATAACGAAGATTAGGAAAATTGCGATTCGTGAGTATAGGGGCGGAAGTATTGTTATTTGAATTTTCTTGGGGGCAGTAGTTTTAGAATTGCTTTTGTTGGCCTCTGAAATTTTTTTTAAATAAATACACTCTGCGGACCGAATGTCCGCACGGTGCGGGCCCTTGCAGTTGTGGCATGTTGGTGTTAAGTTTTTTTGTGGACATTTTGCCGTGTAATGGTCTTTAGCACAGAATGCACATACAATTTCATTATTGCAGTTGTTTCTTGTATGGCCGAAGTCCAGACATCTTAAACATTGTATGGGCACATTTGTTTTACGTCTTTTTTCAGTTTTGACACACAGATTACATATTGCATTAATTTTTAACACTTCCTCAATACTTTGATGCCCGTCGAACTCTGCTGCAATAACCGGAATGGGAATATTGTCTTTGTATAGTCTTGTGACACTGATCAGTGAAGGATATTTTGGATACAAATCTTCGTATACCTCTTTCTGAGTTACTGGCTGGTGAATGTTTTTGAAAACTACTGAGAATTTCTTGTTGAAGGGATCCTTGTAGGTATGGAATTGTCTGGTTGTGCTTAAGAGATATTTGATGGCCTTTCTAAAGTCCGTTATGTACTTGAAAGATAGCTTAATTTTGTTGTTTACCATGTCAGAGGTAAATTGTGTGGTAATTTGCTTTTTAATCTCTTTGTTGAAATGATTAATGTTCGTAATGTCTTTCACAAATATGGGGGGGAATTTTTATGTTCTCGACTTCGTGTGTTTCTTCGTCGTCCAGGTAGTTGAATCTTTTGTCATGGTCTCTATTTTCTTCAAGAGGAGCATATCTATTGCTAAGAGGCACATTATATTCACTGCTGCTGGGTTGTTCTTTTGATGGGCCGCCTAGGGGGGTACTGTCACCGTGGCCTCTTTTTACACTGTTACTGGTCTTATCACTGCCGTTGGTGTTGGCGGGGTCGTGGCTTGCTTGGCCGCGAGGCAGGCCGCCGGCCGCGTTGGTATAACTGACCTTTCTGGAGCCTTGTGTTGGGTCGGCGGCTGGAGTACCGTTTCCATGTTCGAGGTTTGTTGCCTGCAGGTTCTGGCTGGTTCCATTGATGTGATTGAAGGAGCTGCCTGATGAATCTGCGAGGATGTGTTGATTCCCGAGTTGCTCGTAGGTAATTTCCATATCGGTGTGTTGTACAGGAATGCCATGGCTCCCGCTATGCTCTGGCCTAGGCCAGGGCTTGTTGGTTGAAAACTGCTATTAATATTGAAAAATTAATAGCACGACTTTAGCTCGGTTCGCTGCACTTGTAACGTTTAATTATCTGTACGATACACAATGTTAAAGTCACTGATACTGAGTCAACTGCACTGAGTCAAATTGAAACGTTCTGAGCTGTGCGGAGCACGATGTGAACTGGTCGCTGGTTCAGCGCGGAATGTCTTTTCTGTCTGCGCGTCAACGCGCAGCAACTCGTAATCTTTGTCTCAGCTATTGGGCAGTAGCAGCGGCCGGCAGCGGCAAGGACGGCGACGTATCCACTGCATGTTCCGGCTCGATCAGCGGCCAGGCAAGGGCCTCGAGGCGGGCACCACAGGGCGGCGCCACCGCACGACAAGCAACACCTGCCACCTCGCGGACAGAGCTGTGTCAACACAGAGCAACTACGAACCACAGAGACGAGAGGGTAACCAGAAGGGAACCACTACAAATATTGATAAAAAGAGATGGTGAACGCTTGCGGGGTGTTTCTGTGGACTTCTCCTGTTTTGCCGCTTCTTCTGCGAGGCGTGGCTCTTGTACAAGGATTATTTCACTGAAAAAGAGCACCCAGCAGAAGAGCAAGGGAAAGTAAAAACTCGCATCTTTAGTGATGTTTTACGACGACGATTAATTAAGGACACGCCTGAAGCCTAGAAAATGTTTACGACAAGTAACGCGACTTCCCCAGCCAGCTGACAGTTCTCACAATTGGACCTACCTCGAACAGCGAACTCTTTCTTTCTCTCTTCCATCCTAATACCATCTCGGTGCGCTGACACCCCTTACCTTATTCCATGAAAAAATTATGAAGAAAAATGTATTGCCCGGGAGAGGCCGTGAATAGCTGGCGAAGGGCTTCTTTTGAGTCGAGGCGCATCGTTTTGCCGGTCGGGACGGGAAATGTCAAGTGGCGTGAGCAATGGCGCCGCGGCAGTACGCCCGCCCCGCCCCGCTCCGCCCCGCCCCGCTCCGCCCCGCCCCGCTCCGCCCCGCCCCGCTCCGCCCCGCCCCACCCCGCTCCGCCCCGCTCCGCCCCGCTCCGCCCCGCTCCGCCCCGCTCCGCACCGCTCCGCCCCGCTCCGCCCCGCTCCGCCCCGCTCCGCCCCGCCCCGCCCCGCTCCGCCCCGCTCCGCCCCGCTCCGCCCCGCTCCGCCCCGCTCCGCCCCGCGTTGTTCGATTTTTATACCTAATTCAATAATGCTGAACGTGTGGTCTAAACGTCTGCTCGTGCTGAACATCTGCTCTTTTATAAAATAATATTTGTATTGTTATTTGTATATTTGTATTGTTTGTATTGTAAAATATCAAACATTTGTTTTTACAATTTTTGTCAGCATTTCTTCGGACTAATCTCGTGAATGGCTGAACTGATTTCGATGGAACTTCTACTCAATATGTTCTCGAGGGTAATTTAGACTAATAATTAATAATAAATAAACTTTTAATAATAATAACAATAATAATAATGATAATAATAATAATAACAATAATAATAATAATAATAATAATAATAATAATAATAATAATAATAATAATAATAATAATAATAATAATAATAATAATAATATTAATAATAATAATGATAATGATAATAATATAAAGCCTATCCAAATATCCGAGATCGCTAAGGAAGTAGTGTTGTGGCGATCTCGGACGGAAGGTTCGCGGGTTTGAGTCCCGTCTCTGGCATGGGTGTGTTTGTGTATGTCTAGATGTTTGTGTCGTCCATTCATCCTCCATTATCATCATTCCATCTTTCATTCCCTAGGACCAGCAACCTTGGGGGATAAGAATTGGAACCACATGATAAACTAAGAAGCGACACAGTGCGTTCTCCGAGCTTCTCAAATGCTCTGAAGATGTATTGGACATATTGTGATAAAGAGCCCAAGGATTATTTTTCACTCTGTCTCCCAAACAATAGAGGAAGGTAACAGTATGAGACAAGGGATTTGGCGGGCAGGGTCCGGTGTCTGCCCGGCGGCGAGCAGCCCATTGAACGAGGGAAAGCGAGGCGAGGGGCCAAGGCGGGGAGACGAAGCATCGGGGTGAAGCAGGAAGGCGAGGCGGGGAGACCGGGCGAGGAGGCGAGGCGGGGTGGCAAGGCGGGGTGGTGGGTGAGGAGGTAAGGCGGGGAAGGGAGGCGAGGCGCGGAGGCGGGGCGGGGAGACTGGGCGGGTGCGAAGGAAGGTACGCGTGGGAAGGAGGTGCCATGGGAAGGTACGCGTGGCGGGAAGTGCAGGTGGTGCATGCAGCTGCCTAGAATCGCAGCGCTATGGCTGGTGCTGCTAGCAGAAGGATGCTCCGTGCATTCTACACAAAAAGTATGGCTTTTCACAAATGATACAGCGGGTTCTGCGCAGGTGACATGTGATTTTTATCTTTGTATTTTCTTGTAACCCATGTCATCACCAATAAACAATGCAGTATATGATTTATTTTATTCGAAATTATATTCTAGTTTACTATTAGTCTTACGGATGCTGTAGTAGGTGGACCGGGAGCGGTAGCTCAGTGCATCAGCTGATGTCACTGCAGCGCCTCTGACCGGGAGGTCCTAGGTTCGAGTCTTGACGGCGGTAGGATTTTCGACACTAGCTTTTCAGCTAGGTCGAATTCAGTCGCTGTCGGGAGGAGAATTCTAGCGGCAGGCTGCTTCCGTGATTTTCGTGGCAGTTTTCCGTGGTTTCTCCGTTCAACGGAGCAGTACTCTACCAAACGGGCCACGGACCGCGCGCGATCTGTCCTTCCTCTTCCTTGTCCTATCCTCTCCCCTTACGTACACACTTACACTAGCATGCACTACACTACCACATATTCCGGGAGATCAGTCGGGAGCTTAGAGCTTGTTCAGGCTGGTGTTGCCCCGCTGGTGGGAGAGTCCTGGTTAGGGGGAAACCCCACTTCAGATGGGATAAGGACATCTCCCGCGAAAAAAAAAAAAATGCACAATACTAACGGGACTAATGACCAAAGCAGTTGACGCGCCAGGAAACACGAAAAAGTCAATCAATCAATCTAGTAGGTGAATGTGGACACTTCTCACGTGTGTGAGCTTATTGACTTCTCGGGCACAGAGATTGGGTTGTATCCCGACTGCGGTGCGTGCATTCGAAGAACGGAAAGTTCGCAGAGGTCATGCACTTCCGACATGCAAAAGGTCCCTGGTTTAATGCCCGATAAAATTAAGCCGTCAGACAATTCCTGTTCTAATGAGATCCGCTATTCGCGGAGCTAGGGAATGCTCCATTTGATCCTCGGGCAATGCCCCAATGGGTCACAATGTCGCAGATTAGGTGCTAACAAAAAAAGTGGATGAATGGTGATCATCAGGGGGTGAATTGTGTTTTGGACAGGATTATGTTCAGATGGGATAAGGGAGGATACAAAGGTTTATTTCATTTTAAATGCTTCACATAGTGTAGGAGCACCACCGAAGTATATCCGTTGATTTATGTCAAACCAACAATAATTTGTATTTAAAAAAATATTTCATATTCGTTGCTGGCCTTTTCTGAAATGGCAGTCATTGTCAAAATATAGTAAAAACACGGACATTTTCTCCTTAACCAATTTGCGTTCAAAGTAATTTTGTGCACATAGCGCTCGCCCATTGTCGTCACGTCCGTGCGCGCAGTCATTGTTGGAGCTTTCTGGTAGTATATATTTGCGACTTTTAAAACTAAACCATTCTTATGTTGCTAAATTATATTTCTAGAGTGCTCTAAAGCGCCAAACGTGGATTTATGAGCATATTCTTTTCTACGAAAGTAGCAAGTTTTTTAAATTCAAAGTTCATGTAGTATATGACTTATTGTAGGAATCACAGAATTTTGAAAATGTGCACAGAATTCACTTCTCCCTATTGTGACCGCTCTTCCTTTTCACTATTCTCTAAAAAGCCTACAGCGGGTCACTCAAGTAACCTTGTAGTATTACTTGATCTGTGACTTGTTATGACAATGTCACACCAAAAATTAGGAAGGGTTTTATGTGTCCTAATTGCCCTACAGGAGTGGGTTCGTCTTTTATCCTGCTTTTGTAATGAAAGAAACATAGGCAAGTTAATCTTTTAACTATAAACAGCGTTCTGGATATATTCTGTTTAAATATTGGAATACAATTCTACTCTAGCATTTACATATTGCATTGAAATATTTTATCACTTGCTCTACCTTTAGTAATTACGTGATTACCTAACAATTGCAGTTATTTTTTAACACTTGCATAAACACGTTACATAAAATTATAATACTTCACAAAAAGACACAATAAAATAACTGTACACAAGACTATAATACATGGAAACACAAAATACTGAAAAAGAATCACATACCGAAATACACTTTGCATACACTTTCAAAGCAATTGTCACATGAATAGTGAATGAAATATATACAAGACGTAGTTTCACTTCCACATAGATTATTACTTTATACAATTTAGCCAGCAAAAAGAATATTGTTATTCAATGAACGTACAATCAATAATAACTCTTTTACTAATTATTAGTTTTGAACAATTTTAAAACTATTAACAATAAATTGAAAACACACAGTAAAAGAACAAATATCATCAATAATAGAAAAATGAAATTAATGGGTTTTTACAATTCTTTTTTTACATGAATTAGCTGTCTGGCTTCCTTTTACGACTGCAATATTATGTAAGATAATGTTTAAATGATTTTAGTGAATTTAACTCATGTATCTACGTCTGTAAGTGAGGTGAATTCTATCTCTGTAGCATAATTCTCGTTTCTTTAAACAGTTCTTTGTATGAGAATTTCTAGTGAATTTTCTGACTCACAAAACGTCTCGTAGAAATATTTCCACATCTTGGAGCGGCGACGGCGACCCATATCCTTTCAAGGTCGTGGCAACCCCTTGCTACGGTGAACACGTGCTCTGGTGAATCGCTACCACAGTCCTTCGAATTTTATATAATCTGACTGCAATATCTCCGCGTAATGAATTTCTTACGTGGTAAGCCAAGTTGAAAGACGAAAACAAAAAAAAAAAAAAAAAAAAAAAAAAAAAAAAAAAAAAAAAAAAAAAAAAAAAAAAAAAAAAAAAAAAAAAAAAAAAAAAAAAGCATTTTCAAGCTTCAGCTCGTCGTATTACGGCGAATTCTCCTCTCCGTCCAGCACGAACAATTGCGGTCTGTCCAGATCGGCGAGCGGCAGCGAAAGAGAGAGCTTCACATAGCGATGCTTTGTGCTAGGGCCGATATTTTCAAGGGTGATTTTGATTGGTTGTCGATCTCCTTTACGCCTCAAATGCTCTGAAGATGTATTGGACATATTGTGATAAAGAGCCCAAGAAATATACCCTTGAATAAGATTTTCTATTTTTAGAACAGCGGGCTCTAACGGTTAAATATTCAGTAATTAGCGTCTTGGCTCGGAAGACTATGAAGCGTTGATGTCCGCTATGTCCAGATCGAAAACTCTCAGTGCGGCTGGCTGTTCTGTAGCACAAGAGGCCGCGTGGGGTAGCGAGAAACCTTAACACTGGCAAAACAGGAATAGTAAATCGCCAAGGTGGAGTAGTTTTTGACGGCAGAACGTAATTCTCTCCAATTTTCTAAAATGTAAAGTTTTTGTTATAACTAAAATGATGAGGATGACGATGATAATAATAATAATAATAATAATAATAATAATAATAATAATAATAATAATAATAATAATAATAATAATAATAATAATAATAATAATAATAATAATAATAGAAGATGACCTCTTTTTCGTTTGCCCAGGCACAGAAATGGAATTAAAGGCAGAAGCGTTTATTTAACGGGGCTCTGGCTGTTGCTTTCGCCCATATGATCGGTCTTTCTAATACTTACGCTTATGCAAGAATTATAATATTCAGCATACTATTTCTTTATTGCTAGTTTTCCTTAGCTCAGTAAATTTTTTTGTTTGCCCGGGTACAGAAGTGAATTACAGGCAGAAGCGTATATTCTGACGGGAATCTCTCTGGCCCCTACGCTTATATGATCGGATTAGCTAATACTTACTCGGAAGGAACAATTATAATATTCAGAATACTATTTTCTAATAGTGTATTTTCGCCTGCTAAGATATAATTTTCGTTTGCCCAGGCATAGAAATGGAGTTACAGGCAGAAGCGTGTGAATTTTTACGGGGATTCGGCTGGCGCTTTCGCTTATTTGGTCGGTCTGGCTATCACTTACGGTGAAGGAATAGAGATAATGTTTAGCATACTATTTCTTAATAGTGTATTTTCGTTTTTCTTAGTTACAAATGCTGTTTGCCCAGGCACAGAAATGGAATTAAAGGCAGAAGTGTGTATTTGACGGGGCTCCGACTGGCGCTTTTGCTAATATGATCGGTGTGGTGTACATTTACGCAGATGGAACACTGATAATATTCAGCATACTATTTCTTAAGAGTGTTTTTTCGTTTTTTTGGCACAGAAATCGAACTACTAGCAGATGCGTATATTCAAACGGGGCTTCGACTGGTGCTTTTCTCATAACACTGGTTTGGCCAATACCTATGTGCAACAAAAATTATATCTGGACATACAAATATACACTATTAACTAATAGTATGCTGAATATTGTAATTGTTACTTCAGAGTAAGTGTTAGCCAGACCGATCAAATGAGTGTAAGCGGCTGCCGGATTCCCGTAAGAATATACGCTTCTACCTGTAATTCCATTTCTGTACCTGGGCAAACGAAAATAAGTACTGGGTAAACAAAACTAACTATAAAGAAAAAGTGTGTTGAATATTATAATTCTTGCTTTAGCGTAAGTGTTAGACAGACCGATCATATAAGCGAAGGCATCAGCCAAAGCACCGTTAAATACACGCTCCTGCCTTTAATTCTATTTCTGTGCCTGGACACACAAAAATTGACACTGAGCAAACGAAAATATACTATTAAGAAATAGTATACTGAATATTATAATTGTTGTTACTGTTCTTTCAGCGTAAGTGGTACCCAGACCGATTATATGAACAAAAGCGTAATACGGAGCCCCGTTAAAAAAAACGCTTCTGCCTTTAATTCCATTTTTGGGCCTGAGCAAACGAAAATTGTCACTGGGTAACGAAAATATACTATTAAGAAAATGTATACTGAATATTATAATTGTTCCTTCGGTGTATGTGGTAGCCAGGCCGATTATATAAACAAGCGTAAGACTGAGGCCCCGTTAAATAGACGCATGTGCCTTTAATTCCATTTCTGTGCCTGGGCAAACGAAAATTAATCCTGGGCAAACAATAACACACCACTAGGCTGTAGTATGCAAAAAATAATAATTGTTGCTTAAGCGAAACGCTTAGCAGAACCGGCAAAGGCACGGATTCGCTTCCAGATCCATCTAAAAAATAAACGCTTCTGCTTGTCATACCATTTCTGTGCCTGGGCAAACGAAAATTCATCCTGGGCAAACGATAGCACACCATTAGGATGTAGTATGCAAAATATCATAATTGTCGCTTTAGCGAAACCGGACAAAGGCGCGGATTCGCTTCCCGGGTCATCTAAGAATAAACGCTTCTGCTTGCATTTCCATTTCTGTGCCTGGGCAAACGAAAATTAACCCTGGAGAATCGATAACACACCATTAGGATGTAGTATGCAAAATATCATAATTGTTGCTTTAGCCAAACGCTTAGCAGAGACGGACAAAGGCGCGGATTCGCTTTCCGGGCCATCTAAGAATAAACGCTTCTGCTTGGAATTCCATTTCTCATTACTTAAAGAGTTCTCATTACTGATGTGTTATTCTGAAGTGAAGAAAAATAAACGAAAAAAAATTGATTAGCAAATAGATAAGTGAATTTGTTTTATGTGCGCACCTGGGAAATGATTGATATGCGATATGCGAAGTTTGGTTCAATTTTCAGATTTATTTCCGGCCAACCTTAAGTTGGTTCGAAAATTTTTTTTGCGTCTAATTTTTTCTAGTGGTGAGCAAACGTAATTTTTGTGGGCAAACCTGGGCAAACGATTTACTATTTTATTTAAAATACCTGATTTTTATATCAATATCGATTTTCCCCGAAACTTTTTTGTGTGTAACTTTTTTTGTGTAGGTGGGCAAACTATAATTTTTCGTGGGCAAACCTGGGCAAACGATGGGCAATCGATTTGTCAAGTTTGGTCGAAATCCCAGATTTTTTCCGTCCAGTGTGTAGTGGCCCGAAATTTTGTTTTGTGTGTAACTCTTTTCCTGGGGGTGGGCAAACGAAAATTTTGGGTGGGCAAACCTGGGCAAACGATATACCAAGTTTGGTTAAAATCACAGATTTTTTCCGGCCAACTTTACGGAGGTATTTTCGTCTCTTCTCTATGTTCAAGTAAGATGTAAAAGATGCCTTAGCAATTGACAATTAAATCTGGTGTTCATAAATTAGGCACTTAAATAGTAAGAATTGAAACATTCTAGCTATTATACAGCGGCGAGTACTCAATTCTTTACGAACGGCGAGATTTCCTGAAATCTGATGTTTAAAGGACTTTTTTCAGGCGATAACCTCTGTATTACCAGAATAATACTTTTCCCTGAAAATTTCGTTCTTTTTATGAACAATTTGGTTTCTACTGGAGGAATGAAACCGTTGCCGCTGTGAGGTGCGGGCGCCTGGCGCGAAGGTGTGGGTGGTGGAGTACATTGCGCGTGGGGGATGGGGGAGGCGCGGGCGTGGGTGGCCGTAAGGAGCGGTGCTTTCATCGCCCTGCCACAATAACGTGCCCGCAGGGGGGGGGGACGCAGCTGTGCTCGACCGCAAAAGCGCACATCTTGCCGGCACCACGAGGTGACCACCAGAATTAGCGTCGCGCGCCGCCGCGCCACGCTGCGGCCATTCGACGTCGTTCCCGGGGGCGAGGGCCCAGCGGGGGCGTAAGAGAGCACGAAACGAGGGCGAGCGGAGGGGGGGCGAAGCGAGAGTGAAGGCGAACGCCAGAAGGCGTGAGGGAGGGCATGGGGGAGGGGGAGGACGAGGATAATGGCCATGGGAAGAGCGAGAGGAGGACGAGAGCGGGAGTGAGAACGAGGTGGATTGATTGATTGATTGATTAGTGATTCGCGCGCGTCAAATGCGAAGGTCATTAGTCACGTAAGTGACGTACATGATTTTATTGCGGGAGGAGGAGTGATCCCCGCTGGCTGGCAAGATACGGCGCCGATGTACGTCGTCTTACAGGGATTTTTTCCCAACCACGTATGTTCTAACAACGGGCCACCGCCCCAGCTGGAATAAGATCTAAGTTCCTGACTCACCTCCCAACAAATGTCGTAGTGTACTGCATGTCCTTATGTGTGTAAGTAAGGGGATAGGACAGGACAAGGAAGAGGAAGGAAAGATCACGCGAGGTCCGTGTTCCGTTTGTAAAGGTACTGATCTGGCATTTGCCTGATAGTGAAACCACGGAAAAATACCGATCAGAGCAGCCGGCCGCTAGAATTCTCCTCCAGACAGCGCCTGCATTTGACCTAGCTATCTAAATCCTGCCACCGTCGGGATTCGAACCGTAAGACCTCCCAGTCAGAGGCACTGCAGAGAACTAGCTTGATAGCGAGGGCTACAGCAAGAGCGAAGGCGTCGGTGAAGGCGAGAGGCGATTGAGGATGATGGCGTGGGAGAGGGGGAAGGCGAGGGCGCGAGCGAGACGAGAGCGAAGAAAGAGGGCGTAGGCGAGGGCTAAGGAGAGGGTGAGGGTGAATGCTAGGGCGAGGGAGAGGGACACGTCGAGGACGAGGTCGGGAGCGAATATGTTGGCAAGAGCGAGGGTAGGACGACGACGAAAGCGAGGGTGAAGGCGAATGCAAAAGTGAGGCCTAGAACGAGACTGCGAGCGAGGGCGAGGGCGAGGGTGAAAGAGAGAGCAAATGCAAAAGCAAAGACGAAAGCTAGAGCCAAAGCGAGAGCGAAAGCGCTCGGGTGAGGGTGATAGTGAGAACGCTGAAAAAATGGAGCTTTTGCAATTTTCAAACATTGAGAGAATTCAATGAAAATGACACCAGCATACATTTATGACATGTCCGCTCCATTAGAAAAAAAATAATGGAGCCCATTTTGCGAAAATTTTGAAAATGTTAAGGCTTTATATAAAATATCCTCCCAAATCCAAATATCCTTTCCAAATTCTCAGTGTTTCGAAATCGAGTCGCTGAAGAGAGAAATGTCCATTTTGGAGAAAATCGTCCGAATGGTTTAGGCGCTAGTGTCCATCACTCTCGAACGGACAGATGGACGGACGGGCGGACAAACGGACGTACAGACTAATTGATAGCAAACAACAGGTGGCAGTAAGACAGACAGATATCTCGCTGTAAATCAATTTTTTCGGTGTCAAGGACCGATGAAACGTTGATTCTGACTACATAAGGTGTTAGAGTAAGTAATTTACTACATGCATAGGAACAAGATTTATCCATTTTTTATATCATGCCCCCACAATATGCGTTTTTCGGAAGAAAAAGCACCGTTTTTGCCGCATCAATTCAATATTTTCTTTATTCTGCATATGCAGTATCCGAGAAAGTAAAAATTATATGTTTTAGTGTCATTCCTCTGTAAATTTTAGGCTTTTTAGTGTAGGAAGTGGAATGTATTGATTGAAAGTTTAATGAAATATTTTATGAAAAATTCTTACATTTTTGTTTTTTGTTTCTAGGTAAGTTGCGCTGAACGCCATCCGTTGTATCAGTGTAGTGACTGGGTGAGTTTAACTTTTCTTCCTTATGGCGTGTCTGTATTTATCATGCTTTTGTTGTTATTATTACAGTTTTTTCGAAATATTTTTTACAATTTTTATACTGTTGACAATTTTCTAGATTTATCTCTCGTGATCGAAACGCATACAACGAAACATGAAAAATCAACCATGGTTTTCATAGGTTTTTACGATGTAGAATATGTAACATGTGACATGAGAAGCAGTGGCGGGTTTAATGGTATTGTATTGCAAAATCGATTATGGACATATTAGCAAGAGGGGAACTACATTTTACCAACTGAAGCTGATTGCAAAGGCAAAAAAGTAAAGACGGGTCGTAATTGTACAGGTGTATCTTTCCTTTTGAATCGGTAACTCATAAAGGCTGCGGTTGCATATGTGAGCGACGAAGCGTCGCTGGTTCCCTGGCACCAATGCACGAGCTCTTATCATAGCTGTTTTTTATCTCGTGGCTTTTCCACTTTAAGTAGCATATTATATACTTTCCTAGTTGGTCACATCTCGGTGGGAGTATTCTCAATATTCCTATTTTTTCAGAATCCAATGTTTCCTCAATATTATATCTTTAAGTAATTTCGCGTACGGTTTTTTTTAGGAAGTATTGGCAATTTATGATTGTCAGTTAAATTTTGAATATGGGCTGATTTCATTGGTTCAGTGGCGAACGCGCCGAACTGAGAAGCCCATGCGACGAGTTACTTTTTTGTCGAAGTAAATAGTTCTTTCTTCTTCAAACTTGTGGTTAGAATAGATATAATTCAATCGAAGAAAAACATTCACATTTCAACTTTTGAATTTTCAGAAAATAAAGGTATGTATTTTCGGATACTCTCGTGCTTTCTTTGGTTAGGAGTTTTTCGGCTAAAGTGTTAGTAGGATACGAGTCGAAATAGAATATTACCTTAGCTTTACAAATAATACTAGAAAGTACGTGCTATAGTAGCACCACAAGTTCTATTTTTTCGTTGGCCGTGCCTTGAGCGGGGCGGACCGGGTCGCCTCGTTCGCAGCAACGCCGCGTCCCCTGCCCTCCGGAAATTTATGCGGCGCCCAAAAGAGGACCGGGCGTTTTTACCCTTCACTCCTTACGACCTCTTCTGCTTGTTGGTCTTTAATGTAGCAGGACCGTACTTTCTAATTGATTTAATCTCGCGTGTCTTAGAACTGAGATGTATGTTCCCGCCGCGCCGCCCGCGCCGGAGGGCTGAGCGCCGCCTCGGCCCAGCGCCGGCCCTCGCGCCGAGCGCCTCCGGGGGGCCGCCATAAGGCGCGCCATACGCCACGTCCAAACTCGACACAATGTAATATGCATGTACGCAAATATACAACTAATTCGCACATAATGGCATATTACCGACTTATAATATACAGTATGCAAAGTACAATCTTACCCGATCGTCGTTTTAAAATTTAGACATTATTAATAGTATGTCAATGACTAATGGCATTGTTTATGTCAGTATACTAGCTGAAGTACCCGGCGTTGCTCGGGCATTTATTACAGTAAATTATTATACAGGAAGAGGAATTCAATCTTTTCATGCCCTGCGGCGGGACCTATCTCTATATCTTCCATTGTATCCCTTCTCCGCCCTACTCCCTGCCATGCTCTGCCCGGTCACGCCACGATAGCTGTCTTCTCTTGACCCCCATTTGGAAATTTCCAGATTACCTCGCTCACTTTTCCACAAATAATTACATTTTTTTATTTGAAGTTCCTGCTTCTAAACATTCACTTTATAACTAAAAGCAATAAACAAATCTAAACTACAAAATAAAATACTTGTACTCACATATAAAATTTTTGTGGAGTTTTATATATTCCAACACTATCAAAACTGTCACGTTGTAAAACTTATCCTATTTTTATATTTTTTCTTCTATTGTAATCATAAAAAAAAGTTTTGAAATTGATCTGTCAACTCGTGACCTTGAAGGCACTTACTGTTTTAAGCTGAGTATAACATGCGCAAGTTCATGCACGGGTACGGCAGCAGGTAGATCCGGAGTAATAGTTATAGATGTCATAACGTAATTGATGATTCATAATCATAAAAATAAATGAAAATACTTGTATCTATTCTGAAACATAATTACCCGTTTTTATAATTCTAAAGATGACAAAAATATATATGTTTAATGCTCTGTGTGATAGTAACACGTAGTATAAAACTTATTTGTTCAGGTAAATCAATTCATCATACGACTGATACAATAGAAAACTAATGATCCACCAACATTACATTATGTATAAATGATAAATTGACAATGCACTGAGCTACATAACAAAACAATATTAGCATCATTATTTTATCTCAAGTGATAGAGATTATGGATCCTGAAATATGAATAATAGAAACCAAAGACTCCCAGATATTATTTGCTTAGACAAAAATATTTTTAGACCAATTAATTTTTACTTATTTTTTAGAAATATATAAATGAACTCATTCATTGGGAGCAATTGATATGCAAAACAACTTTACCGATTAGTCCTAATATGTAAATGATCATTCCTAAATTACATACCACTGCAAAGAAATTCATCCCATATTGAAGAAAAACTTTTACTGAGTTTACAAAATCATAAATTACTTTCCATTTTTCCAATTTGTGCAGGAGAGCTGAATAATAGAAACCAATAACTCCCAGATTTATTTATTTGCTCAGACAAACTTTTTGTTAGATAAATTAATATCTGCCTATTTTTTATAAAAAAGTATGGATGAATTCAATTATTGGGAGCAATTGATATGCTAAATTAAAACACACATTAGTCTCAATAAATAAATGATCATTCTATAATTATCATCCACTGCACTAAACTTATTTACATATAGAAGGAAAAAGTACAACAGCAATTGATATGCAAACAACTCTACAGATTAGTCTTCATATGTAAATGGTCATTCCGAAAATACATACCACTGCACAAAACTCCTTCAAATGTTGAAGAAAAACTTTTACTGGGTGGACTGAAGACAAATAAACATTTTCCATTGTACCAATTTCAACGTGAGAGTTGAATAATAGAAACCAAGAGCTACCAAATTTATATATTTGCTCAGACAACCTTTTTTAGATAAATTAAGTTTTTCTTATATTTTATGGAACAATATGGATGAAATCATTCATTGGCAGCCATTGATATTCAAAACAATAGAGCAGATTAGTCCTAATATGTCAATGAAGTTATTGAAAAAAAACTTTTACTGGGTTGGCTGAAAACATACACACTTTTTAAAAACATGAATACTGAAAAATAGAAACAAAGGACTCCCAGATTTGCTTAGACAAAATATTTTTAGATAAATTAATTTTTTCCAATTATTTATTGAAAAATATATATGAATCCATTCATTCATTATGAGCCAGTGACATGCAAAACAACTGCACATATTAGTCTTAATATTGTAATGACCATTGCTTAATTACCAACCACTGCACTAAATTTCTTCGCATGTAGAAGAAAAAAGTACAACTGCAACAATGACAAACAACTGTACATATTAGTCTTAAAATGTAAATGATCATTCCTAAATTACACACCACTGTTCAAACTGCATTCGCATATTGAAGAAAAAAATTTACTGAATGGACTGAAAACATATACACATTTTCCATTTTACCATTTTGAACCTAAGAACTGTATAAATAGTCAAATTGAGAGTCCTAATGAACAGCTGCCCTACTATTTAGAGAATTATTCACATTTCTCCCCTTCTTGCAGTATTGTTTTCAGTAAGTACTTCAAGTCGATCTTCCCTCTGAGTAACCGATTCAAAATTTTAATAGACTGCCCATCTCTTGGCATTTGTAATATGTTTTGACAATTGTGACAGTCGTTTAAATTGTAGACGATATGTGTACATTGTACATTACAGTATATTCTGTACTGTATATTATTGTACTTTTTATTCTCTCAACCTACCTCAATTATTAAACACTTTAAAACTCACACTGATTTCTTGCCACTTAGTATATAACACGGACAAAGAGCAATACATGAACATTGACATTATTTACCACTTCAGTTACGGCTTTCTTTCAAATATTCACACAGGGACATTACATAACCTTATTCAAACTCTAATGAATTTCGCAATAATTCTGGACATTGATGAAATCAGTAGTAGATCTCAGACGTCATCCTCTGGTGGCGCGCAGCTTAACTATTGACATTGATGCACTCTTGAATCTGTGATGTAAGGCTAGGCGAAAAATGTCCAGAAAAGTAATTATTTTGAAAATATATTACCGTTTATGTTTGTAAATCATAGCCTATAGTACTCCAGGTCTTTAAAGGATGCTAGCACAAAAGTTTCATCAGCATTGGTTCAGTAGATTCAGAGATTACCGCGCTGCAAGACAACGCACTTCTGTCTTTATATATTAGTATAGATATAGATGATATGACTGTTGACTTCGGCGATAGCAATCGCGTGGTATGCTACATTGGCGCTGAGCGGTCATTCAAAGGAAGGAAAGCAGGCAACACGCAATGGATACGATTGAAGTAAGTCCCGAAAGAAATAGGATTAAAAACGCTAAGGCTGTGGAAGAGCAAGAAAGAGGAGGAAAATGGAAAGAGAAGAAGAAGAAGAAAGATGAGAAGAAGAGACAAGGGAAGGAGAAATGAAGATGAAATAGAAGAAGGGAAGGGCGTTAGACGAAATGCGTAACTCCGCTTCGTGAAACCACGAAGGTTAATCAGTTCGAGACACCACGCATCCCTGGATAGATCTGGGACGCCCGGATAATAAAGGTGCCGAGCTCCTGGCCGATAGGGTTCAAAGGCAATGACATTATGACAAAATGACTACTTTCAAGGACAATTACTCCGTATTCAATACCGAATAATGGCTTGGAATATTCTTACGAGAGTAACAGAATTTTTAAAGGAGTTTAGAAGAAGAAAGATAAGAGGTGGAAGAAGAACATGAAGAAGAGAGGAAGAAAGCTATTGAATTTTGTTATTTATGTTTCTCCGTTTATGAACAAAGCAATACTTTGCTTTCACTTAATGTTTATGGAACATTTGCTGCGTGGAATATAATAATGAATCATTTTACCCACTCTGAATGCATAAGTTAGCAGCATATAAAGACGATTGTGCTAATGCGTGTATATATATATATATATATATATATATATATATATATATATATATTTGTTAGACAAGAAGAGAAATTCCATTTATTCCCGCCCTACTTATATCTATTCTATTGTATGTGTCCTCTGCCCTACCCCACGCCACTCTGGGTTGCTCCATCTGGAAATTCTCGGTCTTCCGATTCACTCAAACACTTCCTCACTAAAAAAATATTTATATTTTTTCGGATTGGAGTTCTCGCCCCCCAAACTTCATTCACTTTATAACTGAAATTAATAAACAAATCTAAACTAAAAGAATAAAATTGATGTACGCAAGTATATTCTTTTTGTGGAATGTGATATATTATACTAATACTTTCAATCAATTGCCACATTGTAAAACTTATTCTTTTACATATTTTGTCTTCCCTCGTATTTATAAAAAGTTCGACATTTATTTATTTCCTTCTCAAGAATAGTTCCAGAATTCCTTCTCAACAATTTAACTATAAATAGTTGAAAGATGAAAAAAGTTTAAAATAATAATAATAATAATAATAATAATAATAATAATAATAATAATAATAATAAAATGATAATATTTAAAAAAGCGGGAGATTTACATTTAAAAAACTAGACAATTTCGTTCCCGAGATATCGAAAACTTCTTTGTAACGGCAAACAAACTGCAGATTTGATTTTTCTGCATTGCTAACAAAACAGTTACTCACCTTCAACGCTACTACCACTACAAGCAAAAGGAGAGCTCAACAAAACGTGCGCATAGTGAAGATACATTTACGTACAGAAGCAAATCTTAATTGATCTTAAATGCCACGCCGCGGCAAATGTTTAAATTTATTACGGTAATTTTACTTGAATTCCAGTGCGTGTTTAGGGGGGTCCTTGATAAATAGTGGTTAACAGAAATAACCTATTAACCACTGAGACAATTATAATGTCAACAAAAATCCGAAATTACAGTGAATCCAGGTTTTTCAATGTTTTAAAATAAATTCCTTTGTTCTATTCTCAACAACCTTGAAAGCCAGCGTTGACTACATTCAGTTCCTCCATTTGCCATTTCCGTTTTACTTCAATTATCCTTATTGTCGAACTTGCTCTTTATCAATTTAAATAATCATTACGTCACCACCTAAAAGTCTACTCTTTCACTCTCCACTATAATAAAACACTTCCCTATAAAAATCCATCCATCCGTCACTGTTTCAGCATAACACGGACTAAATCGTTCATAATATGTTTTCGCTTGCACTGTCACTTGAGCATCTTGCAAATACATAATAATCATGCTTTATCTACTACAACTAAATCAATAACTATTTCATGCAGAACACGTGTGCATTCATACCTTTTTACGACAATATTAAGCACATCCATCAGAAATTTTTTTTTTCAATAATTTGATATCTCTTGTACACTTAATACTGAATGTATTTGATCTAGACGCAAATAATATCAATATATCCAAGATACTTTTATAAATAAATTGAAGAAAAACCCAAAATTATTCCGTATTAGGCAATTGAATGTAAAAATAAACATATATCCTATGTCCTCTCCTATGAATACGCAGTTCTGTGCGTTGATGAACTCAATCATAGATCTCTGTTGTGATCCTCTGGTGGCGCACAGCTGAACTATTGAACATTGATGCACTCTTGAATCTGCGAGGTAAAGCTAAGAGAAGAAAGGACAAAAATTAATTATTTTGTAAATATAGTCATGTTTACGGTTGTAAATCACAGCCTATAGTACTCCTCGTCTTCAAAGGAAGGGTTATAGTCACGTCGATAAGGAAGGATTATGATCATTATAGTCACTACTTAGATGATAGGACACTATGAAATGAATCAAATGGCGTTAACATTCAAATATGTTTTACTGAAATTCATAATTATTTTTTCATGTATTTAACAAGTGATTTTATTGAACACTATCTAAACACATTTTTTTAGCGTTTTAAGCTCACCGTGCAAATTGTATTTCACTAAATACTTTTGTTTAAATGATTACTTCAAGTATATTTCCAAAAACTTCTTCTAGCTTAAACGAAATTTTTGTTATTTGTTGAAATAAAATTACTCATATTGTTTCTTGATACAGCTTTACCATTTTAATTTTTTTTGGGGGGGGGGCTACGTTTCAGCGTTTCAGCATTGCTCCGGACCCAAAATTGTCTATCTCGGGCAGTGCTGGAGAAATGGCGGTTCAGGAGACGGGTCTCACGCGCGCTACGACCAGGACGTGAGCATACTCGGCCCTCCGTCCACACGGTCGCCTCGAATGAATCAAGACTAATGACTCCGGATGGTCGGTGCGCCGAGAGCCGCCCGCCGCCGCTAAAGAGCTTTCTCCCTCTGCCAATCCGCATTTACTTTTATGGAGAATGAGAAGCGTGCATCGTGGCTTCGCGTTTTATTAGAAAAATTAATGGGGTATTTTGCTGCTATTAATGCATGGAGTTAAAAACGAACAAGAGTTATTTTTTCTTTCTCCTCCTTACTTCGTCACAAGAGAAAGTATTGTAATCGTGCGCCAAAAAACGGCGAATTTCCGACACAAAAACTCTTATTGCCGGGCCTTGGTAACGAACAAAAGGATAAATCTTGTTCCTTCATATCGTAAATTACTTACTTCAACAAGTTGTGTAGTCAGAATCAATAATTTGTGGCTCCTTGGTACCGAAAAATCATTTGATGGAAAAACCTCTGTCTGTCCGTCGGTCTGCTTGTCCGACTGTCTGTTAACAAAGCTAGCCGCCTAAACCGTACTGCAGATTTTCTCCAAAATTGACATTCCCTGATCGAATTAAAGGAATTCGAGGCCCTCTGAGTTTGAAACGGGTGTTTTGATTTTGAGTGCTTGGCATGAAGCCTCAAAAACATTTTCAAAATTTTCTCAAAAATGGCTCCAAATTGTTTGATTAAACTTTGTCCTCAGATAGCGTGAAGAACGCTTAAAGGAATGGGGTGGTTTTATTTTTGTTAAAATTACTGATTTTTGGAAAATTGAAAACGTTAAAAAATTATTTTCGGCGTCTTCTTACAACTAAAATATGTAAGTATAAGAGTCTCTTACCTTAATAAAATCTGTTGTTGAATGACAGATCTTAAATTTTTTCTTAATGAAGTATGTTGTTGGAAGATCTTGAAATAACGTCATGTGCAAACAAGAGTAGTTTTCGCGCAATTTTGCATGAAATAAAGGAAAATTTTAGACTTTTTTTTTCACAAAAATTGCTCCATTTTTTCTTTAAATTTTCATCTCATATGTATCAAAAGTCGATAATAAAACTGGGGCTATTCTCATTTCTGGATAACTGTATTTTCGAAAATTGTAAGAAATCTTTAACGTTTCAAAAACTACAAAATTGAAGATAGAGCTTTTTGTGTTAAGCAAAATCTCCATCTTCTACAAAATCGGCTCTTTTTTTAGAAAAGGGCTGGTACAGTTGTTTAAAAAAGTTAATAGTTTTCGCGCAAACTCTGCTTGATGTTAATGCAAATTGTAAAATTGTAAAATATTTTTTCGAAAACCGCTTCAAATTTTTCCCACGGATGAAACAAAAGGCCCTTAAAGAATGGCGCAGATCTATTTTTTTCATGATCTCTTTGAATTTTCGATAATTGCAAAAGTTAGAAACAATGTGAGGTCGTGTGTGTTGTAGTACCACTAGTTTCATGTTTTTTGTCTGCATCACAAGTTCCAAAAAAAGTTTTGGTGGCGAACTTCAGTTTCCCAAACAGCACCCCGAAATCAAAAGTTGCAAAAGATCATCCACAATTTCATTTAGAATATGTCGATATATATCAATGTATAATTAATACCTATGAGCACATTATGAACGGACTATTGCGGTCAAGGCTAGAGAAGTGCCCGCAATTATAAAATGGGCTTCTTCGATTACTTTCTTCCACTTTCTTTTTTCCGTGCCTTTTTATACTTCACATTCGCAAAGGGAACTGTGTCATAAGAGAAATGTTATCTAAGACAGAAAATTATTAGCAAGGTAAATGGTTACACTACACGCCGACACGAAGGTTTCGTGCAATTCCAATAGGAAGCCGCAAAAATTTGTCAAACGTCAATTCTTTTACGCCTAAATAGTGTTCGTAACGTAAAACATAACTAAATTGTAGGAAATTTTGTATGGAATATTTTGGTAATATGTATCGCTTTACCTAGATTCAATATTTTGTATATATAGGCAAAAACAGAAAAAATGCAATTTTTCTTGTTTATGTTATAACTCAAATCCCAACGGACATTTTTTGGCGAACTTCAGACTTCGTAATCAGCCCCCCCCCCTTGAAAAAGAAGTAAAAAATCAAAACTACATCACAATTTGATTTAGAACAGTCCCTTTGAGCACATAATGACTGGACTAACATGCATCACAAAGGACGCTCTATCTCGTTTTAATGTGGTTGCACGGGGAGCGCTGATGTTGGTTAGTAACGCCCAGGACGTGCTGCTATCTCGTAGTAGTGTCGTGGAATTAACGATACATCATCTTACCCGACTTCCCCTACCGATTTACCTTTGCAAATAGTTTGTATTACACGGGAGCGAATATTTGCATACCAATTCTTGCCAAAAACGCTCGTTGCTACCTGTATTACAACAATAAATTCATTTTCCATTTGTTCTCACATTTTAATAATAGATAGGACCAAGAGACACAAACCACAAGTCTGAGTTCCGTATAAATTATAATATCCCCAGTTTTTTAGTGTATTGACTTTTTTTAATTCCAAATTTATTCATGAATATTAAATATTTAATTATGAGAACATTTCGATTCAAGTAACAATTCCCTGTTGATTTTGTTTATTATTTATATTTTTATTTATTTATCAAAAACAAGTTTCGTAAATATTAAAAATTGAATGTAGTAATCGTATTAATGTTATCAATGTTTATTGTTCGGTAAAACATGTTGCCTTTCGTTTCGTAAAATGACATCCTAATGTATTTTTTTCGGCTGCCTTTGATGTGTAATACATGAAAATATGGAATAATGTTATGCAAGTGAAGAAAGGACATATTAAAAAATAGATATATTTATTAAATTCATATCTAACTTTCATCCTCTAAGAGCAATTTTTCGTTTATTGGGAGAAAGATATTTTAGACTTCTACAAAAATTTGAAATTTGACATTTATATTCCAAGAAAATAAAATTAGGAATTGGGCAAAAGGGTTGACTTTTTTCATTTTATTCAATTTATTTGATAACGACGTTTGTAACATTGGGCATATTTGCACAAGAAATTTAAAAGTATACATAGTTAGATACTCAATCTCGTCTTAGTCACACAAAAACCTATAAATGTTATAAAATACATTGAATGAGTGGGGAGTCAATGAGTCCTATGTTGTCCATGTTAAACTGACCATTTTCATGTTCTTTTTACTCAGGAAGTATTCAAAATACTATTTTGAAATTTCGTACTAGAATAAAGTAACACTTTCTCCACATGCTGTAATAGTTTTATAACATTTATGATTTAATAATAATTTTATAAAAAAAATAAATGTCCAAAATGTGATACAAAAATTTGATTTTATCTTAGTATAACTTTGAGATTTTAACAGTTAAAGTGATAAATCTACTACAGTACCTTTACTGCCTATATTTTAACCTTCTGTAGAAATTTTATTGTCATTGCTTGAGTATATTCTGAGAAAAAGGAACATTCGTCCAAAAAATGTCGGTTTTCAGAAACAAGCTTTAAAGTTAGCCAAAGGAAAAATTACCAGTGTATACTTTATTATCCAGTGATACCATCCAAATAACTACACATAATGTTTTGTAAAATGCTTAAAACTATTAAAACATTCCATAATTTATTACTAATAATTTTTTATGCTTCAGAAATTCCATTTCGGTTTTTTAGAAGCACTTTGGGGTGTCTCGTACTACTTTGGGTCTGATTCGCAGTCTAACCCATTCTCTGAATTTTTATTCCATAAATCTTCGTTACATTCTTATGATTTTTTGATGTATTAATTTCCTCTAAATTACCGTTTTGCGAACAATCGGCTGCTTCTAGTATATTTTTTTCACAAAATGTAGACACCTTATAAGAACGACAAAGAAATATGATTACCTACTCGATAGAACGTGCGAAAACAAACACATACATCACAACAGTCAAATGACATGCATCCAACCTTTGAAAAACGTTCCAAATAGGGTCAGCCAAACCGGAGCCTTATAGATGAATTAGTTCCGAAGTTGTACCTGTTTAAAACTTTGCATGTCAAATTCGGCAGCCAATTTGACAGGTGTAGACATTGAAACAAAGCCATAAAATGCGTTCATTCCGAGCTTGACCGTCGACCCGTGCACACCTCTCTCTCGCTAGTTATCGCGGCGACCAGAGATAAGCCCCGCGCCGGGGCCGAAGCGCGTTCAGTGTCAAGTGCTTTTCATAGTGACTTTCTTAGTGCGTTCAGTGCTTACTAAATTTATATTTTTTTTTCTTAAATCTGTGAACATATTAGTTGTGTATACTTCAAGTTCTGCTTTGTGTGGAAAACGTCTGATCATCGACGACTTTTGTGCAACGCTTTTTCATCACCGGCCATGGAAGAATCAAGAGATCCGTTCCCACCGCTCCCTGAAGCTGTATCCTCAGCACTACATACTCTGAATAATTTCTATCCTAATCCACCTCAACTTTTCCACTACCCACATTTCATGCAGCCGTTAGCAGCGAGCCAACCTGCGTATTCATCCGATGCCATGCAACAATCATCCTTCGAGAGGCAGCCTCCAGCTCAGCAGATAAGTACACCAGAATCACCTTCAGTTAAGCGCCAGCGACTGCAGTATTCAAATACCAGTGATCAGTGCCCGAGAAGCCTGCCTACTCCTGGAACTATCCCGTTGTATAATATTACCACCAGCAACAGATTCACTCCACTTGATCAGGCAAATACTATTCCACACGATCCATCTCCTCAAGATGCCGATATTAATCCTTCTCCTCCACAAATCGAAAAAATACCCCCTATTTTCATTCACAACCCTCCTGCTCACGCGGAACTCCTGAAACTAATTAAAGATCTACTAAAACATGCAAATTTTACCACTAGAGTTAAAGGATCCTACACGGAAGTTGTTGTAAACTCCGTTGATGATTTCACCCTGCTCCGAAAAAATCTATCAACTAAAGACCTACCCTACCATACCTACCGAGACCCAACCAAAGCTACCATCTCAGTAGTACTCAGAAACGTACCAACTTCTTATTCAGAAGAAGAAATACTTCAGGAATTAGTAGAAAAAAAACTTACCTGTAATAACAGTTATAAGATTAACAAACCGAGAACGCAAACCATGGCTATTATGTGCAGTAACTCTCGCAAAAACAAACGAAGGAAATGCAATCTACAATTTAAAGGAACTTTTTAATGCTGTCATCACAATAGAAGAGCGTCGTCATAGACCTGGTCCATTTCAGTGTCGGCAATGTCAAAACTACGGACATTCTAAGAAAAACTGTGGCTTTGTACCGCGCTGTGGAAAATGTGCGGGTCAACACGCTACTATCGAGTGCGCTAATGAAGAAACAAAATGTGTAAACTGTGAAAAGCCACATCGGGCCTCCAGCCGTGAATGTCAGGTTTACCAAAATATTCTATCCAGAAATGTTCTTCCCTCCCAGTCGCGCAACCAACCTCCAAACATGCCTCCAACAGTTCTGCCCATACAATCTTTCATTCCCCCAAACCCTTTCCCCGCCCCTTTTCCCCTCCTCACCACCACAACACCTCAGAGAAAGACCCCCGAACATTTCTCCTCTCGACGCACTATACTCAGACCGACCGAACCGAGACCACCATCCTCGTATCACTCGCCCTTGTACTCAGATTTCCTCAAACATTCAACATTCCCAACTCACTCTCACTCTCAAATAATTTCACAAATTGTTTCCCAACAAGTTGAAATATTCCTTTCGAATCTGTTAAATCAAATAATCCCCGTTCTTACCAATTCAATTCTCCAATCTCTGAAATTTTATTATCCTCAAAATGTATGTCTAAAAATAACCCCCGTCATCCAATCCGCCTAATATCGTGGAATGCAAATGGTCTACGAACCAATATTCATATACTCGCACATTTTCTCCATAGCAATAATATCGATATAGCTTGCATCCAAGAAACCCACCTGAGTCTCTCTATTAAACTTTTCATTCCTGGATATACGATGTATCGATATGATCGTCCACGAAATCGTAGCAGTGATGGTGTAGCCATTTTTACGAAAAATAATATCTCCCATCATCATCTCCCTGAATATGCAAACCCCACGTTTGAAAATATAAGCGTTGCAGTGCAACAAACCGGACAATCCCACCTTATTGGGACCTCAGTGTATAAGCCCCCCAATATTCCTTATAAAACAGGCGACATCGATCCACTGTTTTTATCAAATCAACCTACAATTGTTGTTGGAGACTGGAACGCCAAAAATACAGTATGGGGTAGCAGACTCAATTCTCCTGCCGGCATCCTTCTTCTTGCAGATATTGAAAGATTAAATATAACAGTGCATGCTCCTGATTCTCCCAGCTATTATCCCTACCAATCTTCAATACCAGCAGACATCCTCGACTTCGGTATCTCAAGCAACATTAGCTACAATATTATTGTAGAGCCACACATCGCTCTCCCTTCAGACCATCGACCTCTTCTTTTCTCCTTGAATACTTCATTAAAAGAAAATCGCCCAGCTCAGCCCTACTGCCTACAAAAAGTCAACTGGCCTCACTTTCATATCCTGATTTCCCGCATTCTGCCACCACTTCCATCACTGAAAAGCTCTCAAGAAATTGATAGAGCCATTGACTCCCTCACCCACACCATTCTCGATAGTTTAGATCTAACAGCTCCCCCAATACGTCAACGCAACCCACTACCTCCTATTTTACCAATCTTACAGAGACTATTATATCACAAAAGATACATAATCACTGGCAAAAACATCGTTCCCCCTTCTTAAAATCGTACCTAAACCTACTCACTAAAATAGTAAGACATCTTTTGGCAATATCTAACGCCCAATATCTCCACTTCCAAACTCAAACCACCAACCCAACCGATCACACGCTGTGGAATATCACTCGCCGCCTCTTGCGCAAGCCAACTAATATACCCTCCCTAACAACCGCGGCATCCGTAGCAGCTACTCCTGCAGATAGAAGCAAAGTACTAGGTGAATACTTTGCCACAAACTTCACTCCCCATCCTTCAGAAAATCCCCTTCATGATCAGTTACTCCTCGAAGAAATCTGCCGAACTAGAACAACAGTCCCAAGATGTCCAAAATTCATATCTCCCACCGAAATTGTGAACCTTTTATCTGTCGCTACCCCAAAAGTTTCCAGTGGTCACGACTTAATTCCAACGTACGTACTTAAACGCCTTCCATTCACAGCCATTTTGCATATAACATCAATATTCAATGCATCTCTTCGTCTGTCATACTTCCCTCGCAAATGGAAACACGCCCACATCATTCCCATTCTGAAACCAGACAAGCCAAAAAACGACCCGTCAAGTTATCGCCCAATTAGTCTTCTGCCCTCCTTAGGAAAATGTTTGAAAAATGTATCCTCGCCAGATTAATCTCCCATCTCAGTTCAGTCCAAGCCATACCTCCGCACCAATTCGGTTTTCAAACACTACTTTCCACAAATCACCAAATATTAAGACTAACCGAGGATATAATCGAAGGCTTCCATGAAAAGAAACACACAGTCGCAATCTTCCTTGATATAGCTAAAGCTTTTGACACCATCTGGCATCCAGGACTGTTATACAAACTTATTCACACCGGAACCCCCGACTATCTTATTCACATCATCAAAAGCTACCTCGCCGATCGCACCTTTTCTGTCCGCCTTCCTGGAGCCCTTTCACTATCTTTTCCCATAAAAGCAGGAGTACCCCAAGGATCTGTTCTCTCTCCCACACTTTAATCTTTATACAGCTGATATACCATCCACCCCTCATACCTCCATTGCTCTGATTGCTGATGACACCGCAATATATTCCTTAAGCCGTGATATTGATACCGCACAAGAAGACCTGCAACACCACCTCTTTAAGCTCTCCGAATGGGCCAAGAAATGGCATATCCGGATAAACCCTGCGAAAAGCTAAGCCAAAATCTTCACGCTTCGTAGACCAAATAATCCTCCCCCTCTCAAATATCAAGGAGAAAATATAACTTGGCTCCCAAACAACAAGCCAGTTAAATATCTGGGAGTACTTTTTGATAGACGGCTCACATGGAAATCAAGTATTCTCCACAGAATAACCCTGGCAACCCTTAGAACCCACCAATTATATCCCATACTCAAAAAGTCATCACCCTTGCAACTCCATGTCGCTACTCACCTATACCAGTTAATGATCCGCCCAATTTTATCCTACGCTTTTCCTATCTGGGCCTCAGCCAGCAAATCGAACATCCAAAAAATGCAGATTTTCCAAAATAAATTCCTCCGAACTATCACTGAAGCTCCATGGTTTGTACCTAACTCCCAGTTACATAACGAACTCGGCATTACTCCTATCCCCGTCCATTTCTCCCTCCTATCCTCTCGCTTCTATCCTAAAATTCCCCAGATTCCCTCAGCCGTACATTTCAAAATCGGAAAACAAAATCATCACCACAATAGACTAAAGCGAAAACTACCGCGACAGTTCTTCGACCCTCCTTGATAATCATGTACCCGATGTGCTTCTCACATTTAATTCACATGAACTCAATGTATCCATGTCTATAATTTTTCTTAATCAATGTTAATGTAATTCAATGTAACATCACTGTATCGTACTCGGATGCTGAGGGCCTTCGGGCCAAGCAGAAATAAATGAAGAAAAAACGCGTTCTATAATAGATAACACCATAATTTATACATTAAATTGTTCAGAAAACTCCAAATAATTAAATTAAACTAAATTCCCCTTCACCCTGGCTCCCCTTCACGTTCATAATATTATTTGTATTTCCAGAACTTATTTGGTGGATTAAACAAAAATTAAGTATTTGAGTAGAGAAATATAATTAATGCAAATAAGACATCAATCAATAAACACACAGCTCGCAAATTCAATTACAATACTCACACGTCCATGAAAAACTTGTTGTATCACAATCGTAATAATAAGAAGGCGAGTATCAGCAATATATTCAAAGTATCATACGATATGC
>BLKR01009338.1:0-128800 GCA_011170035.1 Teleogryllus occipitalis
GCGCAACAGCTGCTCGCAAATGCAAAAGGCGAAATCGATGCAAAAGGTGAAATCGATAGGAGAGTCGAAAAAAATGCTAGAAACGAATCGATCAATATGGAATTTTGATTGGTTCAGGCAAAACCTACGTTCCAGCTTACGTTTGCCATTGTGAATGCTCGTTTTTACGTGAAAAGTTTACTGCATAAGTTTACGGCTTACGTTACGTTTAAGTTTGCATTGTGAATGAGGCATAAGAGAATTCTCTTACACAAAGCCACCTATAGTACTGTTCCCCTGATGGCCTTGCCTTTCACCGTAAAAAGAGATACATTTTTGGGTCTTATTTCGTATCGAACTGAGTCTCACCCACGGTGTAAGGCCCGCAACAGACTACACCGAGGAATGCGTTGCGAGAAATGTGCGACGTGAAATGTGGAAAATCGAAACAAGGGACACTTACTGACCCTCACTAGAAAGTTTCCTCGTTCACCTCTGCGGAGGCGAAAGAGCTCCTCGCTCGAGTCGGTCAGCGAGCGAGTTTTCTCGGACACATTTCTACTCCTTCATTTTTCATATGACATTTAGGCCTTCGCTACAGCAGGAAAACACTAAACAGTGCACAGAAGTGAGTGAGGTTATAATAGCAGCAAAATACATTAAAAACAACCAGTTTTTTAATTGGTTACTTGAATGTTCTCTTTAAACGGGAATGAACAAGAAAACACTTGTGTGAAAGATATTCTTACTAGAATGAAACCGTTCATAATTAGTAATATAAAAATAAAAATTTGAAGCAAGAAACTTGAAGGGATATTTTAAAATAATTTAATTAATTCATTATTTTCTTAATTCGTATTTATTATTTATGAATAAATTTATTAATTGTGAATTTTATTCTGAATTAGTTGATCGTTCACGATTTATTCATAATTCAACCAATAAATACAGTAAAACAGAGGAGGGGAATTACGGAGCTCAAGAAAATATGCACAATTGCACTCCTCCCTTAAAAGTCACATACGTTCCAGATTTTGAAATTATGATTTGTATAATAAATAATGTAAATAATGTAATATGTGTAATATAAATGTAATATATTACATAATAATGTAATAATGTAATATAAATAATGATTTGTATGCAGTGCAGAAATGTATTTCTATTTAGGCAATTCGAACTAGTTAAACAGATGGTTTACGATTATGACAGCAAAACAAGGATTTCACGAGTTAAAGTTACACAAAAGCTTTTAATAAAACAAGAAACGGGATTCGCAGGTGATCTCATTGCTAACTGCTGTCCCACTCTCGGCTTGTAGCGCATAAGGGCAATTCAAGACATCGAATAACCTATTCTAGTGTGTGGACGCAGCCTCGCCGGCCTCTTTCCATATTTCTCGTCGCACATTTCTGGCTACGCATGTCTCTGTGTAGTTTGTTGCGGGCCTAAGATATATAGGTGTGTTCACTCCCAGTCGAAATCTGAAGCTTGTGTGAGGCTAGTTCTCGCATATAGCGCTGCGGTCGGTTTGGGCCTTTTGGGCAAGATGGCTTCTGTATATAGATCAGTACTGAGTGATCTTTTTCGCAGTAAAATCTTTATTCCAGAGTATGAAGTAAATTAAGAAGTTTTCAGAGTGGGTAGAAAGTACTTCGTTAAACCGTGTGATAGTAGTAGTGACAGATGTCACATCAAATAGCTTTGTTTTCCTCACCGAAGCGAGAAGATAATAAAAGTTTTCCTCAGAAAAGGAGAAAATTAAATGACAATGATTATATTTGCGTCAAGAATTGCAACAACGAAAACCTGGTTATGCATGGTAAGTATATATTCTAGTAATTCACCTTATATTGTCAAGTAATTTGTAGAGGTTATGGTTTACATACCAGACCTGAAGATATAATTTCTTAGTATTGAAAAGGTAAATTTTTAGATTAATAAATGTAAGAATTATGTATCTTACTACTTTTCATTCTTGTTTAATTTTGTTGAACTTTCAGTTGCTTTTTGGGGCAAAGATAGAGACTGCCATTGGAACACCATGCCCGTTCATCAAACGTTTGTGACAACTGTGATCCTCATATTGAACCATATTGGTATAATAAATGTTGGTTTAGTGGTGAGTTATAGTTGATATTTACATAACTGAAATGATTGAAGGCGTTGTCATTGTCAACAATACTATTTATTTCAATAAGAGCAGCTTTCGATGGTTCATCATCAGTTTTCTGATACAAGAAAATTAAAAAAAATAGAATTAACATAGTTACATAATTTAAAAACATCTTAATACATTGAAGGGGAAGACTTAAAGAAAGAAAGAAAGAAAGGAAGGAAGGAAGGAAGGAAGGAAGGAAGGAAGGAAGGAAGGGGGCGGAGAGTTAGATATTTTTGTAATATAGTAATTTTTTAAATCTAAGCAAGAAATGAATGAAATATACATATACACTTTTGAGAGAGAAAATACAAAAAGTAAGTTGAGCCGTTTCTTACCTGATGTCTGGAAGTCACAAAAAACGACTACGTGGATTCGGGCAGGCCTAGCAGCTTAAGTACCGGCTGTTGGACGGGGAGGAGGGTTAATGGCCTGGGTGCGGTCTGCTGCGTTGTATCACCCCCGAAAAGTGTGGTGTGAGGGTGGTGTCAAATAGTAATTTTAGCAGGGGGAGGGGTTGTAGTTTATGTTTACATTCAGTAGGTTACTATTGTGATGGATGTGAAGGTTTTCCAATGTTAATCTGGTATGATATTGATTTTCTATTTCCAGTATGTGAATGTCTTGTGTGTGGATTGAATGTGTGGCCTGTCTGAAGTAAATGATTGGCAAAGTGAGATTTGCAGGTGTTGTGTATATGTTCTTTTATTCTTGTTTTGAAAGTTCTGCCTGTTTGACCAATATATTTTGCTTCGCAATCGTGGCAATGTAGTGCGTAGACGCCCCTTTTTTCTAGAAGATCTGTGTGTGTTTTAGGGGATAGGATTTTTCTGAGAGAATTTTGTGTTTTGAATGAAACTTTGATACCGGCTTTGTGTAAATTGTGTGCGACTTTTTCTGAAAGTTTTCCAAAATATGGTAAGCAAGTGTACTTGTCTGGTGTTAGTGTTACATTAGAGAGTGTAGTGTACATTTTCAGTTTCCGTTTGTGTATTTTGCGGCGTAATATGTTGTTTACAAGAGCTGTGTTGTAACCGTTTGCCATAGCAATGTGTTGAATAGTGTTCAGTTCTTGCAGAAAATGAGATTTAGTGAGAGGCAGGCTTAGTAATCTGTGTAACATGTAGTGGAAGGCGGTGTGTTTGTGTTGAATAGGGTGTTGTGAAGAGTTGTGGATGACAGTGTCTGTGTACGTCAGTTTTCTGAAAATATTGAATGCATGTTTGCTTTCAGATATGCTGATATTGAGGTCTAGGAAATTGATAGATTTGTCTTCATTCTGTAGTTCTGTAGTGAATTTTATAGTAGGATGTATGTTGTTGAGGAAGTCAGTAAAGTGGTCAATTTGTCTAGTCGTACCGGTCCAGAGAACAAGGATGTCGTCTACGTAACGGTGCCAATATGTGATATATTTGAGAAGTGGATGATTTGAAAGGAAATGGTCTGTTCGAAAGAGTCCATGAAAATATCTGCAAGGAGAGGAGAGAGGGGTGAGCCCATAGGAATTCCCGAAGTTTGTCTGTAAAATTTATTGTCAAAAGTGAAGTAATTTTGGTCCATGCATAGGTTGAAGAGATTTTGGAGTTCATCACGAACGGGTATCGGACATGATGATTTGTCTAGTCAGTTACGTAGCAGTATTTTGCAATCTGAAGTCGGAGTACTGGGAAAGAGATTCTTTATGTCAAATTAAACACGTTTTGCATAGGGTGGAACGGGAATCTGTTGGATCTTTTCTACTAGATCTAGACTGTTTTTTACAGAATATGAAGGTTTGAACTGGATGTGTTTATGGAAGAGGTTATTCAATTTCTGGGCGAGTTTGTGTGTTAAAGTATTTGTATACGAAACCACGGTTGAAGTCCGAAATGAAGCGATGGTGTGCCGCTCGGGACGAAACAGCACTTCTGAAGTACTGGTTACAACAGGAACTTACATTTCGGTTACATTCTCTACAATGGACAGCCGTGGAAGATACAGTACAAGGACGAGTCAAATTTCAGCAATGAAACTTTTCCTATTACCTTGTAAGAGAGCCTTGTACTAACTAAAAGAGCTTTCTACATCGCACGAAGTCACTAGTGCATTTTTAAACTTGCACATACCCTCTGGCGTGTAGTCAATATTCGATGCAACGGAATTGTCCCCTCATAACACTGCACTAACAGCGCAAATTGCAAATGCGGGGTGTTCTCCAGAACTGAAGACCTCTTTTTCTTCACTAGGTCTCTTTTGATCCTCAAATGATAAACGAAGAGTTTTTAAAGAAGCGACTGCTGATTGGGCAATTTCAAGGTAGGCGGAAAGTTGCAGGGAAGACCTCTCCAAAGATTTAATTGTCATAGAATCAATTGAGATGCCTATGATGCATGTATAAGTCGGGTTAGAAGTAGTAATTTTGGATACAACACCTGCAGGGCTTCCGCTGCCTTGCACGTGTACGGCGCTGCATTAGTATCAGAAGGAAGTTATTACTGGGTTTAACTCCTTGAGACCTCAAAAATTCCATTGTATAAGTAACAGTTTTGCAGTATTTTGACGGTTGCATTTGGGTAATACTTCACTAGTTATCAAAATAGACTTACTATTTGAACTATTCATGAAACCTATTCCAACATCCCGAATATCATTTCCTTGCACATCAGTTGTTTCGTCAGTTGATACCCAGATGGAACCATCGCCAATTTCCCCTAAATGGAATCCATTGTTTCCAAACAATGAACGGAATTCATTGTTTCCGTACAGTCTTTCTTATTGTAGATCAATGTGGAATTGTTTCATGTAGATATTTTTACAGAAATTCACGTAGCATTGGATTACTTAATTTCCATATGAGAATGTCGGCACAAACCATAACATAACACAAATGAATTCAAAAATTAAATTTTTGACGGTCAATACTTTGTCGATCATGCGAATCAATCAATAAGAACTGTTTTTGGGTTTGGATATGTATCTTCGAAATTCGTGTTTGATGACACGACGTGAATGTTTGTTGAAAGCTTTGAAATCACTGAGCACATGCCACATTGGTTTTATGTAACTGGTAAAGAAGTGTTTTTCCTTGTGTAGAAAAGTGTTCAAATTGTTCTGTGAAGTGTTCAAGTGCTTCAGTAATGTGAGAGAGATTTTGTCTTTCGGCATTTTTAAGTAAAATGTAGAATAAGTTGTACTACTAAAAATATAAACTGAATCAACAATGTCGCTATTCAATGTTTCTCAGGGATTAGGGAATAAAAACAATGCTGATTCAAATTTAACCAATTGACCCTTGGATCGTTAAAATTCCACTTAAAATGTTTTTGCGATAGCGATATGGCTAGACCGCTCTGAAAATTCCTCCTTGCCTGTGCTATATTCTCACTCAGCGTTACCACTGTTCCATACATTTTAACCCAAAAGCTTTCGTGCCGCGTCGTGATTTTGCTTCAGATTTTGGGGCCGAACAGATAATTTACAAACAATGGCAGATGCTCGTGTGTGACAATCGGGGAAAGAAAAATGTCAACGGCGCCTCCTATGCTGGTGAGTGTAGTTTCTGGTAAAGGGGATCAAGGTCTAGGGAGATCCCTGAAAGATGCGTAGTGGGTGCGCGATATCGCCTGCTAAACGTATCATTTTCACAAACCAAACTTGCGTTCTGTTCTCTACTATACGCATGCTGAAAACACTAGAAGCTATGGATTGCGTCGTCGCCTTGTCCCTCTATTTGTAATACCGTCGATATGATGAAAAGACTCATTTCAACGCGATACAATAGTGGAATTTGAAAGAGGAGGCAAAAAAATGTTTGACAATGCTGAATTGTTTGTTTGGGAGATCTTTAACGAAAACATACAACAAATTGAAGAATTAAATTTAAAAATTTGCAGAAAATGGAAAAATTCATTAATATGTAAAAGTATGTTCTTTTGGGTAAAATATGTAAAAATATGTACTAAAAAGTCAACTAACCGATATGAAACGTGAATATATCGTTGATTCGACTTAATAGAGTTACGTTAGGAAAATATATTACATAATTATCCAAGCCCTAGTTATAACTAATAACACTCCGTGTGAGAAAAAACCTACATAAGCAGAAATTACTAAATTCTAAAAACAATTCTGTCACCATATGACATGAAAAGTTACAAGAATGATATAAGGCTTTTCTCAAAAGTAAATTCGTTCTAAGTTCAGAGTCAAAGCAATTTTACAATGAATGGTATGCACGTATTCAACCGCATTTTGAAATTGAGGTACAGGCAAATGACTGTTAATAAATAATAAATAATAATTCTGGAATAAATGTAAAATTTATGTTACTTATGTGATATTTATGGCAAATAATATATTTAGGAAATTAAGAATGTATGTAAACTGTATGTATACTGTTTGTAAGCAAGTTATATGTTATATTGAGAATTGTAAGTCATAAATTAGTTATTATTTCAGAAAATATGTATAAATTGAATATTATTAATATTTAAATAAATAATTGAGTTGAATTACAATGTACATTTTTTAATTTGTAGGTCATTTTTGATAAAGATTAAAATTGAAATCTTTTATTTGACAATGAACATTTTTCGTTTACGAAGTATCCAATAAAAGACCAGGATCCTTAAAATGATTTTATTCAAGACCAGGTACAATTGCTGAAGTGCCGAATCACAAGTAGAAAGTACCGTAAGCGAAGCCGTGTTGTCATAAACCAGAGGAAGTCCCAAAATCTGCCAAGTCACCGAATATCCGTAGGAGAGTTCCAAGTTCGTAGCACCAGTCGTCGTAGTAGTCGCACTCCACACTTCTAACACCAAAACACTCGCCAGGATACACTCGCTAACACGGCCTCTCGCTGTCTGCCTTGGCGTTGAGTCGAAGCCCTTCTTATAGCCCGGCGGGGCTGTGGGCCCGCCGACAAGCTGCGGAGTAAGGGCGGGGTCGAGTCTCTAACCGCCTGCTCGAGCGTGACGTCCGCGCGCAGCCGGGCTCGGCCGGCTCGCACCGGTTGTCTCCTTCTGTCGAATGGGGCGGTAACGCCCCGCTGACGTCACTCGGCGGCGGTCCTTTCAACTGTGCGCGGCCGGTCACGACAGTTTAGTACCTACAGCCTTAAGTACATTGATGTTGAGAATGTATTACAAGCAACAGATAAGTTGGAGAGTAGTAGAGTAGTTGGAGAGACATATATATGTAGAGGAGGGGCTGCTCTGCATATCATAAAAGGAAAAGGAGCCTTGTGCTGAAGTTCATGGGAATGGGTCTGTAGCCATCATACTTGGTTTTGAATTCTTATTTTGTTTGCAAAGAGGTAATTTCCTAGCTGGATTCACATATCAATTTCTCTATTGTTGAAGAATTTCTTTATCGATATCAGATAAGATCTTGATTTTGTTAATTTCATGATATGGCCCCAAAGAGGTGTAGTTCTGTTTTTCTTAACATAGTTTGTATATGTCACAGAACCAATGCATCATTTTAGTTCGTATAATTTATTAATTGCAAAATGTGTTCACATGCGTCAGTAAGAAGGTAAAATTCACTTCATAAGATAATTTGTAAACAAATCGCAAATAATTATTTCTACAAGAAAATTTTAATCGATTCTGAAATTGTTTTTCAATGAGGGCCAGTGATGTATATACTGATACGATAAACAAACCTGTTGAGTGCTGAGCAACATGAATGTCAAATGATCAATAGTAAACCACTGTTGAAGTGATTTTTGTAAATGTAATCCCTATTGTTTTTTGTTATAACTTCAAATCCTATTTTCAAGTGGAATCCTCATTCTTTGGAACTTAAAATATATAGTTGCAATTATGCATGGCTTTCCCTAGAAATTTCACACAACACATTTCAAAAAAATTAACACCTCTGTCAAACTTTACAATACGTCTTAAAAGATTCCAATACAATTACTGTAGCGTCTCCACGATTTTGTGTCTTCAGTGACCAATATCCCTTTCTTGCAATGAAAATACCAGAAAATACTAAATTCACGAGATGTCATCATGAGTGCCCAGACCACAGCTGACTCAGCCGTCCCCAAACCGATCGTACGCACCGTATGGTCAACTGAGGAACTAGCCTCAAACTGGCTTCAGAAAATTTGTCTAAAAGGCGGCTAGTTGACACACCTTTGTTTCTTACAACGTGATCTTACCTCGTGAGATTGGTGAATGACGTGAAGAAACGGTGAAAGAGGTTCTTACACCGTGGTGAAGATTGATGGAATTGTTTCGCACATCAAATGAAAAGGATGTGTTTTAATTTATTTATTTATTATATTTAATTAATTTTAAAAACGATTTAGAAATAAAATGCTTTGGATGGGCTCCAAACTGTTTTAAATTAACATTTTGACAAAGTGTAAAACTAAGAGACGGTTCTCAACAGTTAGTCCACCTGCCAGTTGCGCCATTTTTTCTGAATCGAAATCTTAATTTCGATCGGCTAAACGTGTGGAAATAACGGGGAAATTCTATACTAGTCTTATGTGGAAAGGATATAGCCGAATAAGGGGGTGAAAAGTACCCCCAAACCAAATCGATAATCGCGATGCTCATTCGAAAGAATAAAAAATGCCCTTGATTCACAAAAAAATCAGCCTCCTAGGGCAATCTGTTGAAGAGACACAACGAGAAATGTGATTTTAATGTTTTATTTTTCTCTCCGCTTCTGTTGCATGTATCAGGCTGAAAAAATAGAAAGGCGGGGAAAATAGTTGAATTTTAAGATATTTTTTACAACTAATTCTGACGCTGAATTCAAATAGAAAAAAAATTGAAATGGATTTTCGACGTGATAACGTTGGAGTACTGTCTTAGTTACTTTCCTTAAAATGTGTCTTATAACATTCTATATCATATTTTTTTTTTCAGATTTTTCAACAACGTGGACGATAGTAAAAGAAACTTAAAACCAATTTTATCAGTTCAAAAATTTGAAATACGCGCCAAAATGTGATTGAGAGAAACCCTTTTATAATTATTTAATCAGAGATTCAATCACAATGTATGAACTCGAAATCTTATATGTGTTACATCATTTATGAACCAAACTCAATCGGACTGTCCATGGTGGAAAGAGATGGGTGGGTTCTCGCGCATTCGATTTCAGCCAATGAGCTTTAAGCACCAGTTTGCGTCATAATATTAGAGTGAATTTTAAATTTCCAAAATTATCACAGTTGGAAGTCATTGAAACAAACGGATAAGAACTTTTTTCTTTTTTTTTCTCTTATTTCTTTTTTCTCTTTTTCTCTTTTTTCTCTTTTTTCTTCTTTTTTCTTTTTTCTTTTTTTTCTTTCTTTTTTTCTCTTTTTTATTTTTTTGTTTTTTTTCTTTCAAATATTGCATCTTTTATTTCAATTACATTTTCAATCTGTGGTTTTTGTGTGTCAACCTTGAAAATTGTCAGTTTACACCACTTTCAAAATGTTTCTCAACACTGCTTGCTCTCCATGTAACGTCTGGTCTCACTTTTCAACTGAAGTGCGTCACGCTTTTCAACCGTGTTGTGATCACGTGGTTCTTGACGCAATCTGGCGCTGCGCAGAACGAGCAAAAATCGGTGCATGGGAGGAGTCCACCTATCTCTTTCCACCGTAGTAATTTCGGTGAAACGATATTATTGTGAACGTGCGAACGGAAGACGTAGCCTGAGATGCTGCTCCTATACAACTGCGGTCATTTGCTACGTAGTAACGGGCACACGCTCGTTACTTCGCAAAAATTGATAAACCATCAGAAAGTTTGAGTACACTGTTTATGCATAAAGGTACACATGGTTCCAGTTATTGAAGAAGACAGAGACAATGTTAAATTGCCTATGATAGTCTAATTGTCAATAATTAATAAATCTACAACTGAGTAATTTGATTTATATTATAAACAAATTATTAATATACTTAAACCAGTTATTCGATTTATATTAGAAACAATATACAAACCTAAAAACAAAAGGGGTTTGGTAATTTTATTTCGATAATATGAATACTTTCCAATAAAAAAAAACATTTGTCAGCCAAAAGTTGTAAATCAGACTTTTGTCTGTGAGACTTTTCAATAATTTAAGTATACATTTTTTAAATCATTGGCGAAAATAAATTTTCCATCACATTTTGGCGCGAATTTCAAATGTTTGAACTGATAAAATTGGTTTTCATTTTTTTTCACTATCGTCCACATTGTTCAAAAATCTGAAAAAAATGTATGTTATAGAATGTTAAAAGACGCATTCTAGGGGGGAAACTGGGACAGTACTCCAACATTATCACGTCAAAAATTCATTTTAAAAAAATGTGTATTTTTTCTATTTAAATTTGGCGTCAGAATGCGTTGCAAAAAAAAATCTTAAAATCCAACTATTTTCCCCCGTCTCTCTAATTTTTTCAGCCTGATACTTGCAATAGAAGCTGAGAAAAATCAAAACATGAAAAACACATTTCTCGTTGTATCTCTGCCACTGATTGCCCCAGGAGGCTGATTTTTTTGTGAATCTACGGCATTTTTTATTCATTATCAATTTGGTTTGTGTGCACTTTTCACCCCCTTATTTGGCTATACACTTTCAGAATTCTTTCTACTCATTTGTGACTTATTTTTTTGTATTACTCCCTTTTAACAACTTGAATTTAAAATTTTAATTTTAACATCATCCTACTTGGCTTGGCTTCTTTATCATTTTCCATCAGTGGGTCTCGAGTCATTATTTTTTTAATGAAATGAAATAACACTGGCCTGCAAAAGTTTCATTGCAGTCATCTTGTGTTGTTTTTTATGATTACTTTTGCTCCCTGAATCAGAATTCGACGTTATTTTACCTACTTTACGTCACCTTTTATCCCCAAAAATCTTACGTTACGTTTTTATCAGTCAGGCACTAATGCAGTTCTTAAGTTGTGACATTGTTTTAATTATGATTTCCAGATTAGTTTATTAATTCGATGACCTGCAGCCACCTGACAACCTGCGTCTGGTAATAATTGAACTTATGTGTTGGCAGCCCTGGTTACTGTGAATATTATTTTGCTAGTGTTTCCGTGGCATTGTCAGTCGATCGCTTGCCATGTATTGTAAGACTGTGAATGTTAATTATGTAAAGTGTTGTCGAATTCAAGTTTATTTTTGTGTCTAGATTTTAGTTTGTTAAAATCTTGAATAAAGGTAATTATTTTTTGTAAAAAAATTTTGTAACAAACAAAAATTAGAGGAACGTAAGCGGTATTGATAAATACTTGAAGCCGGAAAGATTCGATGTAGAACCAACCTCAATCTCTTCGTATAGAAAATGGTTACATTGGAAAAAAACATTCTCAAATTTTCTAAACCATATCTAAGATGCGTCAGATGAAAGTAAGTTACAGCTTTTAACAAATTATATAGCTCCTAATGTGTATCAGTATATCAGTGAATCCAATACTTTCAAAGATGTAATGGACACTCTACAATCTCTATACGTAAAACCTAGAAACGAAATTTATGCTAGACACTGCCTGTTGACTAGACAACAGCGTGCTGGAGAGTCAGTAGATCAATACCACCAAGTCTTGAAACAAATGAGCAGGTATTCCAACTTCGTCATTATCAAACAAAACGAGAATGAATACATTAGAGATGCATGGCTGAACAACATTCAGCATCTTATTCTGATTCCAATACTATTGCCGCTACTATTAATGACGCTGGTAATCCAGATTTAAAGACATCTACTGCTTCTGTGACTATTTTGTCAACAACTGAGAAGTGTTATTTTTGTGGAGGAAGCTGCCATTCCAGAACGTTGTGCCCTGCGAGAGCTGCTGAAAGTAGGTCATGCGATTAGAAAGGACATTATCAACGTGTGTGTAGGTCGAAATCGTCCAACCATCTTTTATCAAATACAACTGCGTCTACTGGAATGCTAGCATCCGTCACCTCTGCATTGCCAAACGGTCTTCAAAAATCAGTGGTGGAGATAAATATAAATGGAATGAAGTTGAATGCGTTAATAGATACAGGAAGCTCTCAAAGCTTTATCAACCATTCTTTTGTAAGGAAATGTGGCATGAAATCGCTACCATATTCTGGTAGAATTGCGATGGCAAATTCTTTTCTATCTACTGAAGTAACGAGATGATGTGAAGCCGACATAGAAATAGGTTTTATTTACAACAATACTCCATCACTGATAATGAAGCTTTGCTGAGATGCTATAATCGGCTATGATATCAGTGTCATTCCTCTGTGGACATAACTTTTCAAGGTCCGCAGTCTCCTCTCGAGATCTGCAGTTCGGCTGTTGCTCAGGTACCTTCAATTACGCCTTTTGCTAACCTAACTTCTAATTGTGTTCCAATAGCTGCAAAATCTAGGAGACATTGGAAACATCTAGGAGACATTGGAGCAATTCACCATGGCGCGCTCAAGCTTTTGTTTTAAGGGGAGAAAATTGTAAAACAAGAATGGTTATAAATTACTCACAGACCATAAACAAATTTACAATGCTAAATGCTTCCCCCCTTCCAAAGATTAAAGAAATAATTGCTAAGGTTTCGGCAAATAAAGTATTCAGCACAATAGATCTCCAGAATACATATAATCGATTACCTTTTCTGGAGACGGAGAGAAAATACACAATTTTTGAAGCTTGCGGGAAATTCTACCATTTTCTACGTGTTCCATTCGGAGTAACAAATGGAGTGGCCTGTTTTCAAAGAGTGATTGGTCAGATTGATCAAGATCAAGGACTGGAGGGTACGTAACCTTATCTAGATGATGTTACAATATGCGGAAGAACCCAAGAGGAACATGACCGTAATCTAGAAAGATTTTTTAGCTGCAGCTAAAAATATAATTTGGCACTGAACAAAGAAAAATGCAAGTTTTCTGTGAAATCTGTAAACTTACTTGGGTACGTAATTTCTAACAAGAGAATCAAACCTGATCCTAATCGCTTTCAACTTCTACTTGATCTGTCTATTCCTCAAGATACAGCTTCTTTGCGACGAGCTTTGGTATGTTTTCACATTACTGAAAATGGATACCTCAATTTTCGAAAAAAGCGCATCCTTTATTGTGGAAGTATCTCAAAGGAAGTGATCTCAGCATTCAAGATTTTGAAGGATGATGTGACTAAAGCAACAATAGCTGCAGTACAAGATGACGTACCATTCAGTGTAGAAACAGTCGCATCGGATTTTGCCTTAGCTGTCAAGAAGGTTGACCTGTTGCATTCTTCTCCAGGACACTGAACTAGTCAGAGCAACAACACTCATTTATAGTGAAAGAATCTTACGCCATTGTGGAATCCTTGCGTTATTGGCGACTTTATTTAATAGGTAATCATTTTGAAGTCATTACGGATCAACGCTCTGTCTCTTATGTTTAATCAGCAGCATGCCAGTAAAATTAAAAATGAGAAAATTGTACGATGGCGCCTCGAACTTACCTGTATTAAGTTTGACATAATTTATCGTCCAGGGAGTGAAGACGTGTCTGCAGATACTTTTTCCAGGTTAAGACCTGCTATCACGTGAAATGTGAATCTCAGTTCCCTACACATTGCACTTTGTCATCCGGGTATCACTCGGTTGAACCATTGGGTCCGCGCCAAAAACTTGACATTCTCCATTGAAGATATAAACAGGATTACTAATTCATGCCAGGTCTGTGCAGAGTTAAAACCGCGTTTTCATAAAGTCGAAGGAAACTTAATAAAGTTACTTCACCATTTGAAAGATTGAATCTGGACTTCAAAGGACCTCTACCAACGAAAATAATCAGTATCTTTTAACTATTGTGGATGAATTTTTGAGATTTCCTTTTGCTATATCATGTGCTGATGTCTCTACAACTACTATAATGCGGCATTTGACACATTTGTTCTGTTTTTGGAACACCTGCATACATACACTCTGACAGAGGAGCTTCATTTATGTCTTAAGAACTTAAATAGTTTTTAACTTCTCAGAATATTGCAACAAGCCGAACTATGCCCTACAACCCAAGAGGAAACAAACAAGTTGAAAGGTTCAACGGAACTATATGGAAGACTGTCATGTTGGCTCTTCGAACCAACAATCTTAAAGCCGAGTATTGGGAAGAAGTACTTGATACTGCTTTGCATTCCATTCGTTCTCTCCTCTGCCCAGCGACCAATGAGCGACCTCACGAGCGAATGTTCAATCATCCAAGAATATATTTTAATGGAAGTTCTACACCAAAACGGCTTACTAAAACTGAACCTGTTCTAATGACAAAACTTGTTCCTTGCAGTGAATACGACCCGAAGTAGAATTATTAGAAGCAAATCCAGAATATGCCAATGTAAGACTATCAAATGGCTGAGAAACTACTATCTCAACACGGCATTTTGCTCCTCGAGGTGAAGTTCAAATTAAAGAGGAAGATTACGATTTTGACGTTCCAGAATATCAACCACCAGAACCTCAAGAAAGAGAGCCGAAATTGGAAACACGAAATCCTGAACAACCGCTGTCTGAAGATGTAGATGTTTCTCAACGACCTGTTCGTTCCAGGCATCACCCTACATCTTACACTTACACAGAGATCTTACACTTACACACGAATCTGCTCGGAGATACTCGGGTCTTCATTTAGCAAAAGAAACTGTAAGAAAAAAAACTATAAGAAAAAAATGTTGCTACCAGTAACGACGTACTATTGGTAATGCAGATATTGCGAACAAGACTTTGTTGTTTGTCACACTTGTTTTCTGAAGAGGGAACTTTAGTTACTGCAACAACTTCCCGGAGGCCAAAACTAAAACGGAGACTTAAACGATGCCTTCAAGCGTAGTTTGGACTTTGTCCTTCTTTATAATGAAAACAATCTTTATCCATTCCAATAGCCCATTCTGTTATTATGCGAGAAACAATCGCAAGAGCAAGAATCGCAAGTACACGCATTAATTTTCTTCATTCAGGTTAGGAGTTTCAACAGACGATTCTTGTCTGCTAAAACGCCAAAATTGTTAACTTTGAGAGATTTTGTAAATTTATTTTAGATTATTGTTAAATGGAATAAATAACTTATTTCACCTATTTAGTTTGTCTTTAAATCGATTATATATTGTGAAAGAATTAGCCTATATTAATAGACAGACACATTTTTAAGAATTTTACAGCCTGATGATGGGGTCAACGATCCCAGAAATTGTTACATATTAAGCTTATGGAATAAATAACTGAATGATTTAATAACCAAATAAAACGAAAACAATGGGAAAATTCGCCAAATTATACCTACCCCTTGGCAAAAACGTTTATACAAAGCATAATTTAAAAAGAAAGTAAACAAGAAATGGTAATAAATAGTGAAAAATATACGCATATTTCAAATCTCGATTTTTTGATAGAACAAATCTGGCAAACATATTTCCGTATGAAGCTGCTATTCTCCGCCGCGCGCCGCTTTAGCTTGGGCGTGTACACCCCTTTCTGGATTTGGAGGGGAAGCAGATCCAGGGGAAGTTGCCTGTATTTGTAGAAGCGCCGGGCTTCCCAGGCGATCAAGTAGCTTGTGCGGACGCGGTTTGACGTACCAGTCCTAGAGTGTTCAAGGCTCATATCTCTGTTGGTCCACCCAAGTCGGTTTTTAGGAATGAGAAATGTCATGTCGGGAGAAATGACATTCGTTCTTTTCTCGTCACGTATTTTGCCACAAAGGTCTCTTGTTTGGAATTTTTCTCTCACGGAAGGGAGTCAGTGTATGAGCGCTTCCTGCTGTGCGCAGGTGTTAATCTCCTTTTTGTTGCTTCGTGGTGTTTTCGAGTTTTTACATTTCTGTTGATATGGCTTTAACTTTAACATTCGCGAGTGTGTCAGGGCGACAGTTGAGAGGCTCATGTGATAGTATCTCGAGCGACACACTACTTTCGGCACATGAAAATCTCATACAATATAACAAATCAAACGTTTTAAAAATGACCAGCGATGCATGAGGCGCTTCGGAATAATATGTGAAGAAAATTGTGAAGGAAGGTCAGAAACGCCAAGCAAGGGGCCCGGCGGTTGTTTTCTACTTATAAAAAGGAAACATTAGTCAGGAAGAAAATAATAAACGTGGACTGATTCACCGATCCTGCTATAAGACAGACAATTCATGTCTTCTGTGCAGTGAAGGAAGTGTGTCCGACGCTTGATAAACAGATCGCGGCTTTAAAGGATGATGGCATTGGATTGTTCAAAGGAGCACTTACGAAGAAGACTAGCGAAAATCGGTTACAAATGGAAGAGGTGACAATCTTCTCGAAAAGTCTTATTGAGCACCCAGACATTGTGTCATGGCAAATGAAATACCGCCAAGAAATGGAAAAGTACAAAAGAATCGGTTGGTATATTTTCTATATTTATGTACGTTCAAGAATCCCATTTGGTTTCTAACTGTTGGCAACCACTAGAGGAAATTGGAGTAGTTAGCAAGATAGAAAAAGGAAAGAGATTAATAATTGCTCATGCAGGTAGTGCAGAGGGATTTGTTGAAAATGTTTACAACAGACCAGAAAACGGGCGACTCTCACACTGTAATAAATCAACTACTGAACAGCGTGAACTGTGTTCCATTCACTGAATGGTACATTGTTGACGACGTTATTATGGAAAAACGGTCATATACCACTTCATCTCCCCCTAACCACCCTGATCTAAATCCTATTGAACTTGGCACATTAAAGTACATGTAGCAGCTGAAAGTATAGGTGGCTCTATTTCATTTAACGCTGAATCATGCAAAACATTCTTTAGTGAGTACTTCGCTGAACAATGGAAAAAGTGTGACAACGTGAAACATATAGAAAGGCAATATCGACTCACAGATAATGTTATGGATTAGGAAATAGACCAGATCATAATCACTTTTAGGTCGCAGGCAGTTAGCAGTAACGAGGACTCTCACTGACAGCGATGTGGAAGCAAGCTCTTGACAGCAGAGTTGCCGTCAAGAGCGATGCGGAATAACGAAGTTGAGCTCGCTCTTGGCACATAGCGAAGTCGCTAGCCGTTCACTACTGAGGTCCGGGTTCGATTCCCGTCGAATCTCGTGTGAAATTTGTTCTAACAAAACGAGTTTGGCCGCTTCACAAGGGCTAGTAAAACCCCTGTGAAGTTTCCTAAACCTTTTCTAATTCCCTTTCCTAATTCTTTCCCAATTCTGGCTGCTGGGTAGTGACTCGTGAAGTAAGAGGCGCGTACGCTGTCGGTCCTCTTTGTCAACCGACTAGACGAGACGAGACATATAAAAATACGGCGTCCTCTGGAATACTATGAAATTAATGGATGAATATTAATGGAGGATTTCTCCGCGCTCAACGCTCGACCAGGGGCGAAGAGACGCGTTGCGTCGATAAGTTGGAATAAGGGCCAAACGAATTTTAAAAAATTCAAATCACAGTCCAGAATACAAAGCCGAGTTAATACAAGTTCCAGAAGATGTCCCTTTTACAATACCGAAGTCACAGTTCCACTAGAATCCACCAGGAGTAAACCACACGTCGTCACCAGAAAACTTTCACTATAATCCGTTCACTATACTAACTGCACGCTCTACCGAAAACAGACACCGGCTTCTCTCCCGGTTCGGGGCCCTTATATATGCTCCAAGGCCTCGGTGCGAGTCTGGGGTGGTGTCCTTCCTCTGGCGCTCTTCGTCGCAGTTCGGTGCTCCGGTGCGGGCGCCGCCGCTCGCCCTGCCCATGGTGGTGCCTTCCAGCAATGTCCATTTCATGCCTTGATCGCGCCTTAAGCCTGTTTTACACGGTCATTTTTTCATCATTTCCCGTCGGCACAGACAAGTTACTGAGCAGAGTGGATATAATTTGTACGAAAAAATGATGCATGCTTCATTTTTCCGTACAGATTTCGTTCAGTTTGACTATGGTTGGAGGAAGTATTTTCATCAAAATTATGAAAAAAGGATGAAAAAATGACCGTGTAAAACAGGCTTTAGGCATGTCTCAGCTGCGGCCACATTAGGCCGCAACTCCTACGTCCGGCACAGTGTGCCCACCTGGTCTGTCTCCACGGGCACAATGCTGTGTACGCTGCAGTTACGATATTAAACTAATATGTAATATTATACAATGTAAATATTGCGATCTTTACATGTATACAAAATGTACAAAATCATTACTGGAAACATTTTTATAGTTTTGGAAGTTAACACTAAATAAAAACGAAACTATTGAAAGCTGCTATTTTTAATGACAATAATAATAATAATAATAATAATAATAATAATAATAATAATAATAATAATAATAATAATAATAATAATAATAATAATAATAATAATAATATTTTTCTCCGCCTAGGGAGTACATGATCTTGACGTTGGTGGTGGAGCTTGAGTATTCGCATGACGCTGAGAGCTATGCCGGGGGTAGCTAGCTACTGGTAGGGCATAGCTTGTCGGACAGGTCGAATGATAGGAGTCAGACAAAGAAATACTCCAGAAGAGGACCTCGAGGCCAAGAAGAGGACTGCAAATCGCAAACTTTAGAAGGCGAGTAAGCCAAGAAAACTTCAGACATGCCGAAGAGGATCTGTAGGGCAGACGGCTCTGAAGGCGAGAGGGGATCTCCAGCCTGTCTAGGGGAGGATACACCGAATGAAAAATCAAAACGCTGGCAGTAGCGTTAAAATGCAACAGTCCAATATGAGTAGCGAATATTGAGAATAGAGTCGCGGGAGATCGGTCTTTGCAGGACCGCTCAGAAGGTTGTGACACTGGGCCTTCTGTGTCAAATATAGAGAGATTTGGTTTATTTAACCTTCTCAGCTATTTGTTATACAAAATACATATTTACGTACATTGTTTCTATCCAAAGGTATATTCTATTAACTATTTACAAAATTAATTTTCCACTTTTATGTATTTTACAATGTTTCATTTAAATTTTTTAATTTGTTCAATTTTTTATTTTTAATGGTAATTTATTATATAATTCACATCCTTTGTCTAATAGTATACTTTTCGCTTTACAGTTTTACTGAAATTAATAACTAAATGTTGTGCTTGTCTTGTTTCCCTTGTTTTATTTTTCACTTTTTTTATTTACTAACTCTATATTATATTATATTATATTATATTATATTATATTATATTATATTATATTATATAAAAATTATATTTCAGTGAAATATGATGTTCAATATGTTTTGGTAAAAATTATATATTTTCTATTTTATGTAATGTTTTTGTCAAACAATGACTATTTTTATTTTTCCAAAATCAGTGATGCTTCAATATAGTACAGACTTTCTCCTCGATTATTTGGAAGAATTATAATTGTAACTCATATACTATATTTTTTTTTAACTTTAAGGGCATAATATCAAACCTAGTAATTTCTAGCTTTCATGATTTTTTGGGAGCGGTTGTTTGTGATTAGAATTGCTTCAAATGGTTTTCAATAGAATCTCTGGAATTCTCAATTATCTGCGGCAACAGAGAATTGTGACAAATAATAAATCCCGACCAAAACTCGAACAAGCGAACCTCCCTCCGAAGAGCTGAATCCGAACGCGCCAATTAAACACCTCGGCCATTTCGGTGGGACATTGTATTTGCACTGTACAAGGATTTGGCAACCAAAAAATTAAGACAATGTGAAAAATTGTCTTGTGGTCGGCAAAAGATGGCAGCTGGCAAAGGAATAAGGCATAACCCAACAGCTAGTTAAGATAAAGTTTAGAAAACTGCGAGAAAGTATGTGCCATTCAATGACAATACTATTTTTTATTTATGTATTTATTTATCGTACTCTGTTGCATACGAGGATAAACTTAAATGAAAATATTTCCTGAAAATTTTGAGAAAATTATATTTTTATTAATTGCATCAATTCCAAACATGAATTAAACGAAATCAGTTTGTTTTTCAAAAAAATGTAGAAATCCCTTTTTAATCAGCTGATGTTTTACGATAGACTTTGGTTAAGGTAAAAATCGATATATCTAATTTTGTCGTTTTGAAATGTTACCGTTTTTTGGCATTTTCGAAAATACCGAGGAATAGCCGAAATTGGGACTAGCACCATGATTCTTACCGTCCCTTATTACATATGTGGAGAAAATTTAAAGAAAAAAGTTGGAGCGGTTTCTGAGATTTTTTTTAGAAATTGCATAAATTTTGAAAAAATATATAAGCAAAATCAGCTCGTTTTCAAAAAATATTTTCCAAGTCCTTTCTTAAAGAACTGATTTATTACAACCGATTTTGTTTAATGCAAAAATCTCTATTTCCAATGTTGTAGTTTTGAAATGGTAACTTTTTGCAATTTTCGAAAATTTGTTTGCCGAAAATAGGACTAGCATCATACTTTTTGCATACTATCACATATGATGAGGAAATTTAAAGGAAAAAATTGGAGCGGTTTTCGAGAAAAAATGTCCTATATTACACGCAAAAATCATGGAAACCATTCATAGATAGATAGATAGATATTTATTCTGCAGGTAGGTATATACAACCTGGTGGCAGAACTCTACAATTTACATATGACTAATATTAACTTAAAATTATTTAACAATGTAACTTTAAATTATTTAAAGACATAATAATAATAATAATAATAATAATAATAATAATATGCTAACAATAATAGCCTTAACTATATTTTATGGTTGACCTGCACAGTTATTGAAACAATTGAAACTATTAAATACAAGATTACACGACTTTTTAATTACGCTTCACTTCACTTCACTTCACTTCACTTCACATTTGAAATTCACTTCTCTTTCTACTTCTATACTGCACTACACTGCACAACACTTCACCACACTTCAATACAATACTACTTTGAATATAATTATATATTTAGAACAGGAACGCATTTAATAGTAATTAAAACAATAATAATAGCAATAAAATATCAATAATAATCAAATAATAACTGATATAATAATCCAACTTGCTAACTTAATAAAGTTTACAAATACCATTAGTTAATTTATTTTTAAATCTTTGAACACCTAGAGGAAAGGGTTCCAAGGCTGTCGCAGGTAACTTATTCCAGTCCGTTATTGTTCTATTTGTAAATGAAAATTTTCCAACATCTGTTCTCTGTGGCCTAAACTGAATTTTGTGCTTGTGATCCCCCCTACTAAAGTACGAAGGTCTACCCAATCGGATGTAGATATCTTTCCAAGCTGGATAACCAGCATACGCTTTGTACAGGGCACAGAGTCTTGCCTTAACTCTCCTAATGTCTAGAGACTCCCATTCAACATTCCTCCTATTCCCTCGGAAAGCAAGTGTATACGCTCTTCTCTGTACTCTATTCAAATATTCCTTTTGTGAATTTCTATAAGGGTCCCAAAAACAGCCCCGTATTCCATTAATGGACGAAGTAGAGATGAATAAGCTAATTCTTTCGCTTTCGCAGTACTCTTTTTTAGTATTCGCATAGTAAAATGCAAGGACCTCCAGGCTTTCCCTACGACACAGTTTACCTGATTTTCCCAACTCAATTTGCTATCAAAAATTATCCCCAGGTACTTACAAGACACGACTCTTGGAATGTTTTCGTTGCCTAAACGGTATTGAGTTTCATTGTATTTGCGGCCCCTACCAAACGTGATGGTTTTGCTTTCGAACTATTTATTGTCATGTCATTTTTTTTCGCCCAAAAATGTAATCTGTCTAGATCACCCTGCAAAATGTCCTCGTCTACATTTGATTGAATAACTCGATATATTATACAGTCATCTGCAAATAGCCGTACTTTTGAATATAATTTGTCTGACAGGTCATTCACAAATGCGAGAAACAGGAGAGGTCCAATAACGCTTCCTTGAGGGATCCCTGAAGTTACTTTTGCTTGAGTCGAAAATTGTTGTCCAACTCGGACTTTCTGTTTCCTATCTCGAAGAAGCTCGTCAATCCACGCCACAACTCTGGGGTCAATACCCGATTGCATTAATTTATGAACCAATTTATCGTGTGGAACAACATCAAATGCCTTCGCGAAATCTATTATTACGGCGTCCACCCTCCCACTATTATCAACTTCATCAGCTATATCCTGAAACAATGATACTATCTGACTCTCGCAAGAGAAACCGTTCCTAAAACCATGCTGTCCCTGAAAAAGCCATTCTTTTCTTTCCCATACTTGTCTAATATAGCTAGTTATCAAGTGCTCCATTAGCTTACATACAACTGACGTGAGACTTACTGGTCTATAATTGGCTAATACAGTTCTATCACCACTCTTGAAAATCGGAACAACGGTAGCTAGCTTCCAATCATCGGGCACGCTTGAATTGTTGATCGAAACCTGAAATAATCTTGTTAGATACGGTAATATTGCCTCTCCACCGAGTTTAATTATGTCAGTTGCAATGGCATCTGGACCCCGCGACTTTCAATTTTTCATAGATTTAATTCGTTTTCGCAATGTGTTTACCTCTATATTAAACTGATTTTGCACAGCTTCCCTCGATATCTGAGTGAGTTGAGATTTTATATTAAAAACCGAACTGAAGTAGACATTGAAAGCGTTTGCTTTTTCCTGATCATCTGTAAGTAACCTATTTTTGGTATCTTTAACGATAGGAATTTCTTCTTTATTTCCTCTTCTTCTGCGAACGTATTTGTAAAACCCCGACCAATTATTTCCCTCCCTGTCGAGAATATGCTTTGAAAAAGTCTCCTGCGCAATTTTCTTTTTCTGCTCTTAATTCTTTCGAACAATTACGATAATGTATCTTATGATTTTCACTACGATTTCTGTTATTGAAAGCCTTTCGAGTTTTTCTCTTCAGACGTCGAATTTTCGCATTGTAATATTCGGGATCTGAATTACTTTTTAAGTATTTGTACGGCACGAACGTTTGCAATGTTTTATCTAGAATGCTCTTAAACGCGTTCCAAATTTCCTCCATGCCCCCCTCCATTCTCAGAAAACAATCGTACTGTTCTCTAAGGTAGTGTTGAAGCCCCTCTGTATTAGCCTTCTTGAACTGCCATATTTTGGTTCCCTTAGAAATTCTTTTCTGTAAAATACTCATGTCTAAGTCTACTAACACCGCTTTGTGGTCGCTTATGCCATCAAGGACGTCGCAAGATAAGAAAAGCTCTCGAGGCCTAATTAAGAAAACATCTAGAAGCGCTTCCTGCCGCGTGGGTCTATCTACTACCTGCGCGAATCCCCCTTCCCAGACGAGTCTGTTCACTAACTGTTGTACTTTCGCTTCGCTCACGGCGCCTTTCCAATTTGCGTCTGAAGTATTCAAGTCTCCAGCAATAACTATAGGATGACTATTGGCGTTTTCTATTTTCTCAGAAATGGTTTCCAATATCGCGTAATTTTCATTCGGTGGCCTATAGCAAGCAATAATTTCTAATACATTCCCTGAATCACTTATTTCTATCCCCATTATCTCAAATTCTTTACTGACCCAATTTTTCCTTATATCTATTACATCCTTAACACAAATAAATATTCCCCCACCTCTAGTATTTCTATCTCTCCTAAACGATCTGTAATTCGGACGAAAAACTTCAGAGTTAGCTATCTCTTCCGTTAGCCAAGATTCAGTTCCTATTATTACATCAGGATCACAAGCATCTACTAAATTCAAAAATTCTTTATTTTTTATACTGCGACAGTTCACCTGCAACAGCCTTGTGAAGCCTTTTCTCACCTGAACATTTACGGTGTCCACTCTTCCGTCCCGCATCCGCCCGTCGCCGTCGCCGTCGCCGTCGCCGTCGCCGTCGCCGTCGCCGTCGCCGCCGCCGCCGCCGCTGTTGCCACCGCCGCCGCCGTCGCCGTCGCCGCCGTCGCCACCGTCGCCGCCGCCGTCTCCGCTTTCTCCACCGTCACACACGTCACCGCTGTATCTTCCGTCACCAAAGCGAAACCCTCAGCCTCCGCTCCTAGCGCCATTGCCCGCCATTCGACCGCAGGGCGCAAGATCGGCGGACATTCACAGCGTGAATATTTACGAAAAATTGAAAATGGGCTTATTTAAATATCCGTCTTTAAGGAATAGATTTCCTTAAGGAAAAATCTATATCTTCAATATAATAGTTGTAGAAAGACACCACGAAAAAATGGCACTTTTCCAATTTTCAAAAAATTTGTGATCTCAACGAACATAAGATTACCACCATTCTCGTAATCGTTCTTTACGCTCTCCGACGACAAGTTTGATCAAAAAATTTGCGCAGTTTTTTAAGAAAATTTTGAAAAATGTTTCTGAGGCTTCATTTGAAGTACCCTCAAAAATAAAATTTTCCCTTTGAAACTCCCAAAGCCATGTGTTCATTCAGATCGATCGAGGAATGTCAATTTAGAAGAAAATCGGTTGAACAGTTTAGGCGCTAGCGTTCACTACAGACGGACGGAGGCTATGGACGGACAGAGGTTTTGCCGTCAATCGATTTTTCAGTATCATGATAACCAAAAAAACATGGATTCTGGTTGTTTTAGAAGAGTTTTTTCTTAATTTAGCAACAGGATTTATCCACTTTTTCGTTACCCGAACCCAGCAATAAAAGATTTTCTGGCGAAAAGTCGCCGTTTTCTGGCACACGATTACATAACTTTCTTTTTTTTGAAAAACTTGGTAAGGCGAGAAAGTAAAAATAGATATTTGTTTTAGAATATCCTTCGTTTTATGAGTTTTTCAAAAGACGGGTAAAATATGTATGTTGCATATTGTTACGAATATTGTGTCATCTGCCGGAGGCCACTACGAACTACTTGTATGCGCGGATTGAGTCATCGGCCGGCGGCCCTCGAACTAGCTAGTCCCAGAGTGTTCTGGCGCTAATCGCGAAGTCCAGAAACGTCTCGACGTCGCCCGCCGAGTATAAATACGCGGCGGCCGGCGACCGTGAGTCAGCCTTAAGTCTGAATTGGAAGCTGAGCTGTGAAGTGAATAGCAGTGCAGTGATTATGCTCAGTGACGTGAACCGTGGCCAGCGCCGTGAACTGTGGTCAGTGCAGTGGACCGTGACCAGTGCATCGAACAGTGGTCAGTGCTTAGGACTGTGCGACAGTGTAAGAGAAGTGTAGTGTAAATAAATAATCAAGAGAAGTGTGCCGTATAAAGAATAATCAAGTGAATCTGTACATAAGTCAAGTGTTTTCAGTGATTGTGTTAAGAAACAAAATAAACGTTTTTGTTAAAATAATATCAGTTTTAATTCACCCCCTAGAATCGTAACAATATTATAATACAGGGAGATGCATATGTGAGTATACAGTAGGTATTATTTTTATTATTAGAGAAAATAGTTTGATAAAGAAATGATAATGAAATACTAACGAAAAACTTATTTATTTTAGAAAATAGATTTATGAAGTCACAATAGGAATGACACAGAAACTGTAAGGAGCAATACCTCTAGTACTCAATGTCTAAAGTGCTCAAATAGATGGTCTTCAGCATTTTCACATTCTTGTAGTCTGGTTTGTACACTCGAGCACACTTTGACACAGAGTTCCTTATTATAATGATCTATTATAAAGAATAGAAAAACGGTCAAAACAGTGCCCTGCAGCGTGATATTTCACAGCAAGAGAGGTAAAAGGGCCTGCGCGCCCCGGTGAAATTGCCTCTCACCACTAACCTGGTTTGCAGTTTAGATGTGTTGTTTAAATTAATCTTCGAAATTGAGTGAGCCTGGCACAGTGCCGTTATAACTGATGTTTTAATGAAGTATTTTAATATGATGGTTCTCTCGTTTTGAATGTCCGTAGTGGGCGATGAATTTTGGTAAAATTCATGATTATGGATTCTTATTGATTTATGGTATTATAATGTATATGTGATTTATTATGTATTAAATGGTTGTCCCTTGTTTGCAGCAGTGTAAATTTATTGAAATCCCAGTAAGTCGCTGTTGGTGCGCTTGGGTATTTATTTGCAGGCTCGTGATGTATGTTTGGCATGTAGCCCTGCATTTCATGTAAAGCATCAGAGTATTGTCGGTTGCAGCTTCTGCGCATCTCTAATGGTTGGTTTGATGTTGCAGCAATGCAGTTCCTGAAACAGGCACGTTGGAAGACGGGACTTTGGGGTCCGTACTGCGATATTGTAATGAAAGCAGTGATCCTTGCATTGGAGCCGTCAGTTTGGCCCCGTGAGCGGCTTACGTTCACCGCTCGGGCAACACCGTAGGAAGGTCGCGAGTTCGGCCACGCACGTTTTATGTCACACTGCTGCAAGTGTAAAGGTGCAATAAGGTGCCAAATGAAGGCAGCCAGGTCGAATACATAGGTATATGAAAAGAATCCACCATCGTGCGCATGTGTTAAATGTTGAGATATCACGAGAGAACCTAATTTGTTATGTTTGTAAATTCAGTTCCATTCTGGAAAAGCAATTCCTGAGAGTTCTTTAGCATTTTTGTAGAAATAGTTGCGTTTCTGTACTCCTAAAATGGAGAATGTACCAGAAATAATTACGTAACTATGTAAATTCTGTGTAAAGATTATATTGGGATGTGTTATTTTGTTTTGTATTTCTTTAAAGAGGCACGGTATGTTTTGCCTGACATTTTTGATTATTAACATGTAATTCAGTGTAGTTTCCCTTCTAGACAGGAGAAACAAATTAATTATAATAGGAGGCGAGAGCAACAGTTTAAATTTTGTAACAATTTAGAAAATAAATGTATTGTAAGCTGGTATCTGTTGCATTGTGTATCAGTTTAGATTTGTTTAGAAGTTCAGTTTAGATTGTACCTGAAAAAAGGATTCCGAGATGTACGCGATCCTGATTGCGCTTTCCTATCCTGAGAATAGCACGAAATCCTTTACGAGATCCATGGCCTAGGGCTTTTAAGTTAGGCCCGACTCAGTTCATTAGGTTTTTAGGTCATAATTTCTTTTCCTTTTTGTAGCGGGATAAGGGAATAGGTAACAAAAGAATTGTACAATTTTGATTGTTGCATTTTTATTTGGCAACTGGCGACCGTGTAGAAATTGAGGTAATACTTACCTTTAAATATAACATGGTGGAAGAGACCCAAGGACCACCAGAGAAAACAAGGGGCCTGGGGCAATAGATTGTAGCGTCATAGACTTGACTCCCTGCTCCAGAGAGACAAGTTGCAAGGTATGGGGATGAGGGAGCCAAAAATAGGCTTCCGAACAAAGGCCAACCCTTCAGGGAAAGTCCAAAAGGGGAAAGGGCTTGTAGGTGCCGGGTGCAAATTGCAACGGAGGAAGCAGACGCCTCAAGACGAGTGCGTGGGGGAAAGATGATGCAGGAAGTCATGTGACTCGAGCATATAAAAGGGCTGTCGCAGAAGCCCTGGGTTGGGTAGCGATTCTGGTTTCCCCGCGGCAAAAACCGCAAAAACTTGTCCGCCAAGTCTGGCGCGGAAGTGCTGTAGGCACGTGTGGGTGTTCGAGTCTCGAACACTGTGAAGTATGCTCGATACTTCGGGGCAGATTGTCTGCCGAGGCACACCAGGTGCGAATCGGCCGAATTGGCTGATCGCAGGCGCGGCCGCAAGGCGCATGTTAGGAGAGGGGGGCTGTGGCAGGTAGCCGACAAACACCTTAGAGTGAGGTCTGTAAACAGTGTACATAAATTAATGTAAATAAATTGTATATACCCACTCGTGTCTGTTTCCTTGTGGAGTAGATCCCTACCCACGACGTTACAAGATCCATGGGGGCATCTTACTTCCAACAAAAGTTCCCCTTAGTTATTATAGTTAATTGTTAATATATTTTAAAGTGAATAATATTTCAACTACAGTTCAATATTTCTTTTTCAAAAAAAAAAAAAAATATTGAAGCTAATACGTTTTGTATGAATTGCCGGGGCCCGCTTAAGTGAGGGCTTGGGGCAGGTTGCCCCAGCTGCCCTTCCCTCTGGAGGCGCCCTGAAGGGAGTCATTACTCTATTTGCGGGACAAAGGAAGCAAGGAGAAGAAGCCTAGGGCAAAGAAAGAGACATGTGACGCATAGAGAATGAGCCCATTCGACTGGCATGCAGTAAAATTAGCTCGAAATGATAATCATAAGATTAATATGGCGGGCTCTCAATTTTTTATAAAATGTAGCTACGTACAAAAGCTTTAAGTGAAGCGCAGACATAACAGCATTTTTATGTCGAGATTGCATATGATTTATTACTCATGACATGACATACGTTGTGCTGCAAAACCTGGGCATGCCAGTGAAGTTGGTTTGATCAATTCCGTAAGATCATACTGATAATGATGAGAAATTCATTCATAAATAAGAATTATATTTTTTCAATTTATACATGAAAGAAATAACGAATGCTATATTTACAAACGACATCAAACATCACAATAATAATTCCATTATTTCGAAGAAAACTTCAAGCACTAGTTTGTCTAGAATACACACTATGCCAGAAAATCAAAGGAACTGGTTTTCTGACAGGTATAATTTTAATAAACATTTATTTACTTTAATTTCCATTATACTCTACAATAAATGAGGCAAATACTGACTTTCTAAGCCATATCAGATCTTTGTTCCTAAAGAAATGCATATTCTTATTGAGATATGTTTATTCTTCAAGTGGAGGAAGAATAATAGGAAAGGTATATAGATGGTGTAAACATTTGTATTTGATGAGAACGTAAATTCTTTTAACTTGACACATAATAATTCACACAAAGAACCAATTTTGAGCCAAAGTAATTTTAATAGTGTGAATTATGAAGTACATATCCTGCTTATATTGATTTATTATGTTCCTTAATAATATCATTAATACTTGAATAGGTACCAGTAACAAATCCAAGAATACCAAACATAATAATCAATATGTTCTTCCACAGTCGCCAATAAAAACGGCCAAGGCCAGGATTCTCCCAATATGTTACTATTTCAATAATAGAAGGAAACATTAAACCCAGTGTTGATAGACATACTGCACCCACCAGGGAAATAAAAGGTCCCAAGTTGGGAATAGCAGCAGCCACAGCAACTGAAAGAAAGAAAACCATGTTTCAAATTATTGACACACAAAAAACCAAGAAGGTGAATATATTGACATTTGATTATTTATATATATACAGAATTATAATTTATATTATATTCTGTTAATATATATATATATATATATATATATATATATATATATATATATATATATATATATATATATATAAAAACAGAATATAGTGAGACAATCAAATGCGTTTATTAAAAAGATATTTGAAAGAAATTATGTTTTCTCGAGTGGATAGTCATAAAATAATTAATAATGAGAAAAACTAATAAAAAATACAATGGAATCATTTCACATCCACTGAAGCGTTAGATATGAGAAAAGAGGATTGCACAAATCGTCGGAGCGCAAGGGACGTGACACCTCTCACAAATCGTGATTTTTCAGGATCAGAAAATACTAGTAAAAATAATGTCAAACATCTTTAAACTGAAAAAAATTAGTTTTAATTTTTTTCACTACCGTCCACATTGTTTAAAAATCTAAACAAAGATGTTATAGAATGTTATAAGACCCATTTTTTGGGGGGGGGGGAATTGAGACAGAACTCCAATGTTATCACGTCGGAAATCAATTTCAAAATTATTTTTTTTTCCTACATGAATTTGGCGAAAAAAAATTCATTGACAAAATACCTCCAAATTGAACTATGTTATATAAATATATAAATTGAACCCTCTCTGCATTTTTTCTGCTTGATACACTAAATAGATGCTGAGAAAAAAATAAAACATGCAAAACACGTTTTTCATTATATCTCTCCAACGGATTGCTCTAGGAGGCTAATTTTTTTGTGAATCTACGTCATTTTGTATTCTCTTTCATACGAGCATCGCGATTATCGATTTGGTTTGGGGCACTTTTCGCCGCCTTATTCGGCTATACCCTTTAAAGAAAAAATTTGGAGCCGTTATTGAGAAAATTTTGAAAATGTCCGGAGGGTTTCATGTAAAGTACCCCCAAATATAAAAGTATGTTTTTCAAAGTTTCAAAGCTTCAACTACAGACAGATCGACTGGGGATTCGTCAATTCGAAAAGCGTACGGAGGGTTTAGGCGCTAGTAATGTTCATAGACGGACAGACGGACAGGCGTTTTGAAAAAAAAATCACTTTTTCGGTATCAGGGGACCCCAAAACGTGTACTTCCGTTGAAATCTCGAAATCGATTCTCTGCAGCATTACATAACTTTCTCTATACTACATATATTACTCCGTATATACGTATGTATACGAGAAAGTAAAGTAATTTTTAATTTAAGTATTTGAATTTTGAAAAATTATATACATTATATTATATATCTGGGATCTATCGCGTTTTGTTTGATTAGAATCATTTCAGGTGATAACTGCAGTATTAGTACGATAGAAGTTTATAACCTTATGGAAATTTACAAATAACACGAATGTACTGCTGTAAAACAATATGACAGGGGGTCAATGAGGTAGTCGTAGCACCAATATTTTCTAGTAAAAGTGGACTATTTTAAACATATTCAATCACTTCACTAAAACTGGACGATTTTTGAGAAGAATCACTTTCTTTATGCATAGATGGTATGAGCTAGCAAGATTTGTAGCAAGAATTCACATTCCAGTCTAAGTCAAATTATTAACTTACCTGTTGCCAAAACAAGAGCAATTCTCACACCATATTCAGCAGCAAGTTTATGGGATCCAAAGAGATGTTTCATAGATTTCCAAATTATTTCCATCGGCACGTAAAACTGAAGTCCGTATGTGAAGAAAATAGCAACAGCTATCATTACTTTAACAGACTGAGCTAATCTGAAAAAAAAGAAGATTAAGTCAGTCAAACGACTAAAACTGAAGATTGAGAAAGTTGATGCTGGTTAATCTAGATAACAAATAAGCAATGGATGCATGCATGTGCATCAATGTTTTAGGCATTTGTCTGACTACCTAGCCGTACTTTACTATCATCAAAAGAAAGCAACAGCTAGCGTGCAAATAAATAAACCACACGATCGTTCTTAATTCTTGCTCGTTTCTAATCCCAATACATCCACATCCACTTTTTACATTTTGGGGATTTATATTTCGGCAAAGTGCCTGATATGAATTAAAAGATTTTCAATGAATATTGGCCTACAGCAGCAAAAATGTTGCTGACCAAAAATACACAAAATGGTTTTCTGAAAAGAAGAACGCCCAAAGCTCAAGAACAACAAATAAAATACTTTGATTGATTCATTCATTCATTGATGTTTCCGGACGCGTCAACTGCTATGGTCATTAATCCCGTATTAGTGCATATTTTATCACGGGAGGTGGAGGTGGTCTTCCCTCGTTGGATGATGATACATGACCGACCTACATGGCGGATTGCCTAGTTTTCCCCCACAAGGCATCTCCCACCAGCGAGGCACCGTCCCAGCCGGGACAAGCTCCAAGCTCCCGACTGTCTTCTGACGTATGGTAGTGTAGGGCAAGTAAGAGTGTGTGTAAGTAAGGGGGTGAAGATAGGACAAGGACGGTAGTCATACAGTTAGTGTCGCAAATGTTGCAACTGTCGGTACTCAAATCTCCCGATCAGAGCACTGCAGTGACATCAGTTAAATAACTATAAATAACTATGTACAGTAAAAGGGTAGGGAAGAGATTCTGGAGCTCAAGAAAACGTGCGCGAATTATACTTCTCGAGCGACCGGGAAACCTCTGCAAATTGTGCCTGAGACGAACATTTTAAAATAGCAGTTTGACAGGAGTTACAAATTGATTGCTAAAAGTTGGCATAATTGTTGTTAAAATGCTCAAGATTTACTGGTCCATTGACAGTAATTGTGGAGGAAAACCCCCACTCAGAAATATTATTTTCGTCATGGTGTACACGTTATTATTCGACGTAAAACAGACGGATTCCGCGTAATTAAATTGGCCACAGAATTTGCTTACAAGCTATGTGCTTTTTAAAAGTATGTGGTGGGAAAAAGCGTGACATTGAAGAATTGTTATTTTCAGTATACTTGTGTAGAACGAATTAATTCAATTCTAAAATGTGGGATCATTGTAAGATGCTAATTTCCTATTAACAATTACATATCTCGAGAACGAAATATGATAGAACCATTTGGATTCCGGAATTTTGTATCGCGTTTAAACGCCATGCAGATGAGACGACAAAAAATTTGCAACATTTTCAAATTTATAAACAATTTCCAACTTTAACAAATCTGAAAAGGGGAGAGTCCTCCGATGTCCCGGAGCCAAAAAATCGAATTAACAATTTTGCAACAATTTACAATATTATAAACGAATTCTAAATATGCGTTAGAACGGTTGGAAAGGCTCCGCAAATTGTACCTGGAATGAACATTTTAAAATAGCAGTTTGAATAGGAGTTACGAATTGATTGCTAAAAATTAGTATAATTGTTGCTAAAATGCTAAATATTTACTGGACTACTGACAGTAATTCTGGACGGAAAACTCCCGCCTAGAAATAATTTTTTGTCATAGCGTACTCACAGGCAAAATCTCTCCTTTGGCGGGAAAATATGACGATTCTTCCACCTCATATGTAAACAAACCTGGCCCCATTCGTGAGACAGCGTGTTTTCTACTCCTTGGGATTTTGCACCAATCACAGACAACGGCGGTTCTACCTGCTAGCGATTGGCCAACGCGCCCCTTTCCCCGGGCCGGGGGTAGTCCAAGTTTGTCGGCGAAGTTGCGGAGATGGAATTTTGCCGTAAATTTTCGCGAGGGGTACTGTACATTCCATTTGAGGTTTGACTGATTTGAGAGACCTAGACATTTTGATACTATAACATCAGTTAAATGCATATAGTTAATTTTCAATGGAGCATATGATTGCCCGTTTGAAACGCAATGTTGCATTGAGATAGTTTTTCCTTTGTTAACTATTAATTTGTTATTACAAAACCAATTTGAAATTTCTGAAATCATACAATTTATTGTTTCTTTTTTGCAATGAACATTAATGTCATCGGCAAACAGAACTCTTATTCCATTTTTAATGGACGAAGGCATATCGTTTACGTATAACTGAGAGAGGATAGGTCCTAAGATCCAACCTTGCGTAACACCGTTCAATTGACCGCTTTCCTCGGCAATTGGCAAAGAATTGGAAAGATAAGTAAATAATGTTCTCTTGCACCAGTACGGAATTTCTATTCCTTGAGAGTGACGTTTTAAGTACGAGGTTATCCAATCCAGGGCAATGTCACGAATTTCCTATGTTCAGGTATTTTTGACAGCATGATGTCAATAATGTCAAAAACTTTCGAATGATCTAAAAATATTCCAATGGGTGCTTCATTTTGGTCCATTAACAAAGCAACATCTTTAACAAAAGAAAAAATGGCAGCTTCCGTAGATTTTGATTTTCTAAAGCCGTGTTGTCAGTCTGAAGACGCTTCGTTATTCCTGAGAAAGGTTTTCATTCGCATATAGAAAAGCCTCTCTAATATTTTTGAGAAAACAAACAAACGGGAAATTGGCCGGTGATTTTGAATTTCATTTTTATTCCCTTTTTAACAAGGGGCTTAATTTTTTCTCCTTGGAAAATATAATGATAATAATATATTTTTTATATAATTTTTATATATCATATTTTATATAGCATACTATTATCATACTTTTTAACTTGACTACATTAGAGGAAAGAGTCTCTAGTGCTTTTGCAGGTAGTTTCTCCCAATCTGCTATAGTGCTAGAATTCTCCACCAGATAATTGCTGAATTTGACCTAATTATGTTTCTAAGTGCCGAAAATCCTGTCACCGGGACTCGACACGTACGACCTCACAGTCAGAGGCACTGCAGTGTCATCGATTGATACCCTAATTCACCTATGCCGGTCCGTATTCTAGAAGAGGACGAATAAATGTAATATATGCTAAAAAATCCTTTGAACCTTTCTTTTTTAAAATACACATTACAAAGTCCTGCGCCCTCCGGGATTTTTTGGTGGCATCTTTAATGTGATCTGACCAACACAAATTGCTTCGCAGGACCAAAATCAAATACAAATAGTTTTTTACATGTGGTATATCATTAGCCCCTAATGCGCTGATGTGTTCATGCAAGCGAGACGCGGTAAAGCAAATGGATTTACTCTTTTCCAAATTTAATTCCCTCTTATTTCTGCTCGCTTAGTTCCATAAACAATTTAGATCGTTCTGTAGAACATTTTCATCCGCAGAGTAGCCAGTAGTCCTATATATTATGCAATCATTAGCGAAAGTTCTAATTTTCGATTGCATTGGCAATGAACGCTAGGAACAGCAGTGGCCATACCACACTCCTCTGGGGAACCCCGGAGGTTACATCGGCTTTGAACGAATAATTATGCCCTGGATCCGCCCCGAAAGAAATTCTTTAATCCACTATCAGGGTCGCCCAGCCTACTGCTCCGAGGAGGAGCCACCGTTTGCTCCCTCCTCTTTCGGGCAGCTTCTATCAGAGCATCGTTTATTGATCGGCACATGCGGCGCAGTGGGTTGCTTCTTGTTTCTATGGAGTATTTTCCACTGCTCGGACTGACAAACTCTCACAGCTCAGGGAAAGTATATTACGACAGAAAAACAGTAAAATATTTTTGTAACATTTTCGAATTATAAACATATTTTTGTGATTTCAAAATAAAAAGGACGACAATTTTCAAGAAAAGTATCTTTTTGCATTTGGTGCAAGTTATGACAAATGTTTAGTTGCAAAACGGTGCTCAATCACATGAAGAAATTTAATTCCAGCGACATTACACAGTTGTCAGGCTGCTGAATATGAAAAGTATTCTAAAGGTTACCTAAAAATGTTACTAAATGAACTAGTAATGGAAATACAGACAATGAAAGAAATTAAAATTAAAATATGAAGGTAATTGCGAAATCAATTGTTTTTCTTACACATTTTATGTGCTTATTCTCGCAATATATCTTCTATGTTTGAAACTCATGATACGGTGCTGTTGAACCGTAATATGCTTTTCTGATTGTGATCTGTAATGATACTTCCCAATCGAGATTTATAATTTTTTAAAGGAGGAAAAAAACGCTCGAATTTGTACGTTGATCCCAACATACATAGCATTCGAACAGCATGCCCGTGCAGTTTCCGATCAGAGTCTACGACAAGAGAAAATGGTGTAGCAAATATATTAAATTCTAATTGTAGTTCAAATCCTTAAATCGGGAGGTAAGCTTTAGGTACTTGTCATATTCAGTAGCATGATTCATTGCATAATGTTGGCAATTTAAACGTCCTCACGTGAATGAACACTCACTTTTTTCGCTACGGAGTAGAGAGAAAGTTACATAATGCTGCGACAAAAAACGACGAATTTTCGGCAGAAAAGCTCTTATTAAAGGGTAACAAAAATAGGATAAAACCAGTTTCTAAATTGAGAAAAAACGGTAACATGTGTAGCCAGAATCCATGTCTTGTGGGTCCTTGATACCGAAAAATCGAATATCTGCATCTGTCTGCCCGTCCGTCTTTCTGTCTGTGTGTCTTTCTGTCTATGTGTCTGTCTGTCCGTCTGTGAACAACGCTCGCCGCTAAACCGTTTATCGGATTTTTCCCAAAATTAATATTCCCCATTTGATCTGACTGGTGTCGCGCCAATTGAATTTGAAATCGATATTTTAAGTTTGGGGTGTACTTTATACGAAGCCCCTGGGACATTTTTCCAATTTTAAAAAAAATGTCTCCATCATTTTTTATTAAATTTTGTTGTTGGATAGTGTAAATGACGTTTGCGAGAATGGTGCAGGTCTCATGTTCGTTGAAAGCCCTGGTTTTTCGAAGATTGCCAAAGTTAAAATTTTTTTCAGACACCCTACAACAAATATTAAAGATTGAGATTTTCTTCGTTAGTGAAATCTGTTCCTCAAAGATAGATTTTGAAAAAAGGTCATGTACAATTTTTAGAAAATTTTAAGTACCTTTTCCGTAATTTTGCGCGAAAATACGGGTAAGTACATGATGTTTTAGTACCACTAGTTTTGCATACTAATCATTTAGCATAGCTGCCGCAATCTGCGAAAATATATTTTTCTTCTCCAGTTGCATTGACAATTGTCGGCGTGGGCGGTCTAGTCTGCGAAGTGCTGCGCGTCGACTTCGTGTTTCCGCGACTGGAGTTCTCGGGACACAGTGCCAGAAGTTATCGCTAGCCGCGTAGCGCTGGGACTCCAGTGTCTTGCTCTCTGAAGCCAACGCGGCTTCGCGCTCTTTATTTGCTCTGCTGGAGCAGCCATTAGATTATGCTACGGCCTAACCCAAAATACCTGTAACACGTATCGTACCTCAATTTCTGGCCCAATAACCTCCATTTTGATCAGGATTTTCGTCCCTAATTCCCCTCTGATTCTTTGAACATATGCTAAGATGACCTCTTCTTTTGTTTCTGAACATAAATATAACTCCAATCTGTGCAGGTACATTTATATCGCATTGAGGAATATAGATGCTACCTGTGTTCTCTTTGCTACCTGTATTCATAATTCAAGTACATTCGTATATGAGTTAGGGAAGAGATGTCAGAGCTCAAGAAACCGGGCACAGACTGCACTTCTCCCTTAGGACGTCTTTTGCAAAACAAACAAACATGCAACATATTTTTGGGAAAGAATGAGTAAAATTCATGCATGAACAGATTTGACTATAGTTTAGAATTAAGTGTAGTGGACTGCTTTTTGTTGTTTCAAGTATTAAAACTATTTTTAGAAAAATATACCTTATTTTAAAGCTGTAAACACAATACCTGGCATATGTTTCCCTTAATCACATAATCTTTTTCACGCGGCCACCTCTACAAACAGCCAATTTTTGACAGAATCTTAAAAACATTCCATTGTATTTCCAACATCACTGCGTTCTGGCATAAATGCTTGAGGTAGCTTGAGAAAGAGTAATAATTATCCTTCCGCGCTATTCGGTCACACTAATTTGACTTTTTATAAACAAATTTAAAAGATACCGATTTTAAAAATGTCGCCCTTATTAATGTTCACTGTTAAATGTTCATATGCAGTATATATACTGCATATGAACATTTAACAGTGAACATTTCAATTTGGAATTTGTCGTCTGAAAATTGATGTATGTCAAAAGAACAACAAACTATATAACAAGAAATGATTTTCAACAGCTATATAAAAGTGAAATAAATAGCTCTGAATGCGCATTATTTTTAATTACTCACTTCTCCTGGGGTGGCAGGTTCAGAGTAATGCTACCCATTGTATCACTTCCGTACTTTAAGTAACCAAAGAAACCAACTGTAGTGTACAAAGTTACTACAACTGCCATACCAATATTTAGTACTCCTGGACATCCAATAAAGTGTGTAGGAGTTTTCATATTATTTTCGAGAGGCATGACCTAAAATTTAAAAAAATATATATACAATTATATATATTCTTTTTAATATCTTGCTTTTAATGAATTTGCAATTCATGCATATTTACTTACCACTCCAATTCCTTCAAGAGCAAAGATAACTGTACCAAAGTACAGTGGAAGTTGGGCCAGTGAAGAAAAGTTCGGCAGGCCACTATTTGTAATTGACGGTAGATCAGAAAAAACGTAATAAAATGTAATACCAAGACTTGTGGCGATGAGTAAATTTGCTAACATGGAAAACGGAGCCAACCATTTAAGATTGCGTACTAAATTCAAGAGAAGTAGAAGAGGAGTAAGAATTCCCATGAAAACTTGTATTTTCCAATGTTCCCCAGTATAGAATTCCACGACCTGTAACACAATATAATCAATTAAGGAAAGTACATATTAATTCACTTCTTTCACTAATTTTCTTCTGCAGGTATTTATGTAATTAGAGTTAGATCAAATTCCCAAACTTACTTAGTTTTTTGGGAGAAAGATGAAGGTCTTAAATTTAATTTAAAGTAATTAAACAAAATAATCAAAGAAAATATGGCGAACTGATAATTTTAAAAATGGATATTCTAATTTTTGGAGATCCTTTACATCAGACCCCTAGGTCTTTTTCAAAATTTTCTCCAAAAGACTAAGTGATTTTCTTTATTTTTCATTTGCTCGAGTTGAGAAAAATACGCTTTCAAAAAAAGGTGGATTTCTCAGGGCGAGAATATCCTTCATACGCCTTCCTTCGGAGGGGGAGTAAAGTCGGCTCTCCTATGTTGTAGACATACTGGACGTAAAAGATCCTCAAGCCTAAAAGAAGCCTCTGAGCTAACTTCAAAACACTTGTTTTGTCTTCCGAATCATATATTCTTTCTCCACTAGATGGTCAAAGAAGCGTAGCGAAATTTGCGTGGTCAGACGGAAGAGCAGACCTGATGGCCAGAATCTCGCCACGTAAAATAAGGCATAACTGAATTGAATTGAATTGAAAATGCACGGGTTACCTTTAAACCTCTGAAATAAAAATTGCAATTTCTTGATTCTCCATACAACTACATTATTAAACACAGAGATTATTTCTTAAAAAAATGTTCGTCAAAATTTGATTAAGAAATTTTGAATGAAATCGTGACAATTTAGAAATAAGTAAACATTTTCTAAAAACATTGGCAATTTTATTTTTTTAAACTTTTAATGCAGATAGAACCCAATGCTCCTAATCATACCATTTTTATTAACAATAGATTTATCAAAAATTACATTTGTGTAGTTAAAATAATTCTTATATATAATATACATAATATCTATTATCTAGTTATCTTATATATACGTAATTGATAATGTGGGTCCTGAGGGGGACCGCGAATACCCGCGTGGTTTGAATTGGCGCGCAAAGCAAGGCGCGTTCAGGAGCGTCAGTGTCGGCCAACCGACGAGATAGGCGAGGCACAGAGGGCTACGTCAAGGAGGGGTGAATAGGGGAAGTGGGCCGACTTCACCAGCGAAAGAGAGAAATTCAGCCTTCTGAAATCAGCAGCGGTGATAAGCGGACGTGCAGTAAGAGTGAAAAGCAGGCATTTACTACTTACGTAGTAAGGCGAGGAAGTAAAAATCTCTATCATCAATATTATACTTTTGCAGTTTTAATATTTTGCAGTGTTTCAAAATACAGTGTTCTCCATTTTTGTTTTCTTTGCTCTATACAAGGAAAAATTTAAGAAAAAATATGAAGCCGATTTGAGAAAATAATTGTACAAAAACTAGCTATATTTCAGGCGAATACTATTACAAATAAATTGTACATGATCTCTTTTAAAGATAATGTACAATTTGAAAAACAGATTTTATTAAAGGTGAAAATATCTTTTTTACAATATTGTAGTTGTAGGAACAGGGCGAAATAATTTTGAACTCTTGTAATACACGAAACTTTAGATATTTAAAAAAAATGAGACCTGTACTATTTTTAAGCGTCCTTTGATCTATCCTTGAAAAATTTAATGAAAAAATAAAAAGACATTTTTGAAAAAAATTGAAAATGTTTCTGAGGCTCCATGTAAAGTGCTCCCCAAAATATGAGTTTCCAATTCGCACGCCCTTGACTTCGGACAGATTGTTGTGCGAATATTAATTTTGGAGAAACGATTTAGGCGCTAGTGTAGATCATAGATGGAAAGACTGTGATCAACCTCAGTTGGCTTTAGTCGGCTTCAGTCAATATTTTTGCATCAAGGACTCGCAAAATATGGATTCTGACTACAAGAGCTGATAGAAGAAGTAATTTAGAAATAAGATATATCTACTTTTTCGATTCCAGGGCCCCACAATATGTTTTTTCTGTCGAAAAATCGCCGTTTTTGTCGCAGCTTTACAATACATTCTATGTACTACGTAAGTAGTATGCAATATGTAAGTATTATGCAGTAATGAGTAACGCGGCCAGTATTATGCAGTAATGAGTAATGTTTACCTTCCATAAAACAGTAAAATCTGTCTAAGCCGAAATCGCTCGGGACACAAAAAAATCAGTTTAGAGAGGTTTCCGTTTTATGCGAGATTGTCTATTTTATGACATTTGTGATATTGACGTTTCTGCCCTGAAAGGAGTAAACATGACTTTATTATAATTATCAAAATACATTAACATATAACGTATTAAAGGACGAAATCACCAATAAATGAATATTGAACAATCATGTTTCTGATTTGAAACCCTACCGGCTGTATACCGACTGCTTGCAAACTCTTTCAACGCACAATGCCTCACAACCCAGTACTATGACCTATTGATACCCTCGCATGGCTTGGAGCAATAGGGTCGAGGGGATATATTTTTCAACGCGCTGCAGGAAGAGTTAATAGAAACCATGCTCGTACACCTTTCCACGCTCAGAGAGTTGGGAGAGAGGGAATTCCCCAACGGCCTACGCCTTGAGAGAGAAATGACCCCAAGGTCGAATTCTAGGCTGACTGCTGAAGCCCCTCCTTCAATGTCCGGCTGCGACGTCAAAATCGCGTGTCACAGTGATAGAGAATTTAAAAGAAGCTTGCATTCATAGCAAGCAAGCAAGCATTCATTTATTAAGAACATCTCGCGTCTCTCTGCCAATTGCATTAAATTCATAGGAATTCTGATTTATAAAGATTTTCCCCTTCAGGTCATTGAAAACCGTTCCGTTTCCGCGTTGGTGAGGTTCCGTTTTGTTGCTGTGTAAAATACATGTAACTTCACTGGCCAGAGAAATTTTCCGGTTAAGGCAGGTTTCCGGATCGTACAGGTTCCGATTTAGACAGATCTTACTCTAGTTAAATACCTAAACATGTGTCAAAATGTATTCAAACGAATTACAGATTTAAAACCAAGATACTACAAAGGGAGTTCAATATCAACTCCTGTGTTGCAAATAATTTTGCCACCATGAATGAATATTTATTCAAATGAACTAATAATAGAAGTGTTATGAGACAACATATTCAGCTGAATATGTTATCAGTAATGACAGTAATTATTAATAACACATTGGCATCTCCTTTTCAGCATCACCAATCTTAACCAACTTTGGAACAGCTGTAATAGATTTTAATCCTTTCTGTGTGCATTGTTAGAGCTCAAAACAACCTTAAACATGGGTTTTACGATCCAAAATTCTGTATAACATGTTAGCATTGTTTTTAATATACTTAGTATGTGAATATTAAAACATCGAAGTTTTCTTTACTGTTTCTAATGGAACATAAATGTAAAAAACCACTGATAACTATATTCTATGTTATACATGACTTTCGCTCTCTTTGTCAAGCATAGAACATTTTTTTCTGAGACCATAAATGAAAATAACCATATACGATATTTTGGTTTGTAATTGTTAGTGTCAGTTTGGCTCTCACAATAGATTCTTTAATTTATATCTTGTTTCTGGTAATATTATAAATATAAACAAAAAATATAAAATATTAGTGAAGGTCTGTTGTGTGGCTTAGCTTTTACTACTGAGCTCCAATGTACTCTATTATGTACTACATAAATCTTTCTCTTAAAATTTAAGACGCATCAAGAACCGTTCTTAACATATAGACAGGGAGCCAGCAAGGAAGTCCACGTATGATAAGCTCAAAGCTGAATTTTTTTTTGAAAAGTTAGCCAGTGATATGAGGAATAGGGAAAAGCAAGTATGGCGGCCTGTAGGTTTCGGCGTTGTGCTGCACAATTTTATGAAGGTGTCGAAAAAAAATATGCCATTGGGGAACGAGTAAATGGCTAATTCTTGTTGCATATTGTTCATTAGATAAAGTGTGAAGGAGTTGTATGCCATACCGATGTCGAGTCTCAAACTGTACACCATATTGAATTCAAAGTGTCATTTTTAATGCTCTCTTGTACTACTAGTTCAAAGCTAATGTTTTGCTCTAATAGTATAAAATCATTTTTCATGACCGATTATGACTAAGCCCTACATTTTTGTCGACTCTAAGTAGCCGCCATTGAAATTCAAAATGTCCAATTTGTCACTAGGTCATGTATGATAAGTACACACCTGAGAAATATATTTTTTCATTGATTTTAATGTCTACAAGACGAATTTGAAAGTGCCATACAGATTCGATGTCTTCAACGTAAGAAATTAACCTGCAAAAATGTAACATTGTTTACAAGTGTGATGCATAACAGGTACATTAACTACTCTCGTGTTTTTAGTCGTGTTTAGTGTCTGAAATTACTATATGTAAATATGTACTATACCGATGTCATGTATCTAGGCGAGGAATGAACCTGTATATTTGTAAAATATTTCTAAAGTATAGGAAATATAATTTAGTTGTAATTATTCTGACTTTTGCATATGCATTAATATTTGGAAAAGAAAGATACTGTTGAAAATCTATGACAGTCAGTATTTTAATACATGGATACCTTTCTTTCTTTTTGGTCAATTAATGTTGTTTAATGAAAAAGTTTAAAAAAAGAAATTCATATAGTAGTTGAGCACTTTCCACGTATACGCGTCATCAGGAGTGAAAAAAAATTAATATATCTGCCCGTAAATGATGATATTGTTTTGAGTGAAAGTATTAAAAATAAAATTTCACAGTAATCATAGATGAAAATATGGAATGAAACAAATATTAGTAGAAGGTAAGTTGGAAGTAAAAATATATCTATAATTAGAGGGGAAGGAACTTACTAAAATATGTTATCAATAGAAAACTTTATAAATTCAAAATAAACACAAATGAGGAAAACATTGCCATTGTAAATATATACATTCTCCCTTCAAAGACAAGATGGCAATTTTGAATAGAGAGGTAGCATATTAACAGAAAAAGTAGTCGTTATCATTTGCAAAATTTAACAATGAAATCCAGAAAACAACAGAAATAAACAGAGATGGAATTGGGAAGAAACAGATCAAGAATGGATTGCATTTGCACAAATAAAGAAAATAGAATATATCGCAAAGTATAAATATGTTTTAGGGTATTCTTGTTTTAGATAGAACATTGTTATAAATGTTAGTGAATAAATTCGATTCCAAAATAGAATTAATGGTATTGTGTGTATTTATACGTAATATCTCGGGTATTAATCTTGAAAATTTTCTAGGTTGATTTTACAAAATCGCAGGGCTGTCAAAATTAAAATAATGAAAATATAAAAGCGATGTCGATTGTCTCTAGTTCGTCCATTAATGGAATACGGAGCTCTTTGTTGGAACACATAGAAATTCACAAAAAGAATCTTTCAATTGAGTACAGAGAAGAACGTATAAATTTACTTTCAGAAGCAATAGGAAGAAAACAGAATGGGTGTCTCTAGAAATCAGGAGGGTTAAGGCAAGACGATTCTGTGCCGTGCACAAAGCGTATGCCGTTTATCCAGCTTGGAAAGATATCTACATCCGACTCGGCAGACCCTCGTACTTTAGTAGAAAGCATCACAAGCACAACATTCACATTAGGCCACAGAGAACAGACGTTGAAAATTTTTCCTTTACAAATAGAACAATTACGTACTGGAATAAGTTAACTGCGACAACCTTGGAACCGTTTCCTCTAGGTGTTCAAAGATTTAGAAATAAATTAACTACTGATATTTGTAAACTTTATTAAATTTAGTAAGTTAGGCTTATTATAACAGTTGTTATTTGATTATTATCGTTATTTTTATTGCTATTACTATTATTATTATTATTATTATTATTATTATTATTATGATTATTGTTATTGTGATAATTACTATTAAAAGCGTCACCTTATTAAATATATTATTATATTCAAAGTAGTATTGTATTGAAGTGTGGTGACGTGTTGTGAAGTGAAGTGCAGTGTAATTAAAACGTCGTGTAGTCGCGCATTTAATAGTTTAAAAATAAGTGAACAGGTTAGCCATAAAATATAGAGTTAATGCTATTATTGTTATTATTGCTCTTATTGTTAACGTTTTTATTATATGATTATCATTACTATTATATCTTAAAATAATTTAAAGTTACAATATGTTAATATTCCTATTTGTAATACGTAAATTGTAGTATTCTGCCACCAGGTTGTATAAACCTACCTGCAGACATAATAAATATCTATCTAAATTGTTTTGTATTTAATTTTGTGCCTGTCCCCTTAATGTTTTCAGTATGTTCTTTAATTCTTGTTTGAAAGCACGTTTTGTTTATCCCACAGAGAAAAAAAACAGGGAAATCGCGACAATTAAGTCAAAAATGTACATTTTCTTTATTTGTTACAAGTATATTTTTGACAGCCCTACCATTTTGGGTAACCAACCCAGAAAATATGCAAGATTACTCTCAGATACATTACATACAAATCTAAAAGTACTATATAAAAATACCGTACAGTATTTCTTTTAATAAATTATATTGTTCTTAATTTGTCATAAAACGTTGCAAATCAAATATTTACTTCCATTTTTTATTGTTGTTAAGATTATACAATTATTTTCCAGCGCTTACTAATGATTTTATGAAAATTTTAAAAGAAACAGATTTTTCAGTACGGCCAAATAATGACGTCTCATCAGTATGGCATTGCATCTATTTATCAAAATGGATTACGGAGTGTCCAAAAAGTGTACCGCCATACTTGTACCTATGATACGTAAGTATATGGCCTAGTGACAAATTGGACATCTTTGAATCAGTATAGCGGCCACTTAAAGACGTGGAAAGGGTATGGCATTGTCATAATCGGAAATGAAAAATAATTTTCTACCATTAGAGCCAAACATTAGATTGTAACTCGTAATACAAGAGAGCATTAAAAAAATGACATCTTAAATTCAATATGGCGTAGTTTGCGACGCCACATCGGTATGGCATACAACTACTTCACACTTTGGCTATCTAACGAACAATATACAACAAGAATAAGTCATGTACTCATTACCCAACAGCATGATTTTTTTGAGATCTATTTAAAAAATTTTGCAGCGCAACGCCGACTCCGACAGGCCGCCATACTAGCGTTTCCCTGTTCCTCATAACACTGGCTAACTTCTCAAAAAGTTTTAGCTTTGAGCTTTTCATTCGGGAATTTTCTTGCTGGCTTCCGATCCAATATTGTTTGCCAGCACTTTTTGAATAGAAAATAACATTTATGATTTTTTACCTTTCTTAAACTAAAATTAGGATAAAATAATGAAGTGAATTGTATTATAAGGCCCCCACATGAAGACCGCTCCGCCCCACAACAGGGTTGATGTAGCCCTGTTCTAGCCTATTTGCGTTGGTAGGTGCGTGTGCATGTTCTTGTTGGGAAAGGGTTATGGGGAATGGGAACGATAGGAAGTAGCAATGACATTAAATCTGATTTATTTAGTGGTTCGTGTTTGTGCCCCTGTGTTTGAAGGCTTTCAGAAGTTTGGTCGTGGGTGTATAGTGTAACTCAGTGTGTTTCTTATATTGGCCAAGTTAGGAGTGCATTTGTAAACGTCAATAAATGTGAAAATGTATATATACTACGTTAGCGACATTGTAGCTAAATTACGCAAATCGTTAAATTCTAAACAAAAGTTATTTTTCCTATGAGTGGAACAAATGCTATGAAAAATATAATTGAATCAAAATATATTATCCGACAAATATTATACTGTTTTGTTAACTTTTTTATCATCCTACGACTAGCTAATAAAATAATTAATGATAGTACTTCATCCAGTTGAATTACCAAAACTTACCGATTATTTGAAAAATTCTTGAGGTTGATATTTATTATTGATTTTACATGCTCAGTTGACATAAGAAATAGTAACAAAATGTTAGGCGTTCTTAGCATTTTAATTAATTTTAACTTTGTTATTAGCAAACGATAGAGAGACGGGAATTTACACACGCTTCTGGCTTCTGGATGTTCAGTAAAGAGTTTAAAAGGTCTTCAGCGAGTTCACATTTTACCGACGCCTCATCAAGCCCTTACAGGTAATGCTGAATGCTAAAGACCATTGTGCCATTTAAAATGACAATCGCAAATGAATTCAAATTGGAGACTCTGAAAATAAGAAGTGGTTGAGCCTGTGTTAAGAGATTTTATAACTACTAAAATATGTTCTTACCTGCTTTAAGTTCTCAGAAACAAAAACAATGTAGACGCAGCAACATCCAAGAAGATCAACAACAAGAAATAGATTTATGCAGAAGCTGAAAAAAAGTATTGTTTATTTAAAGTAAGTTGCTGTTACATAGTATATATAAATAATGTGGTAAGACTTATTGTAAAACATTACATTCTAGAAATTTATTAAGTAAGTATTTACAAAATTAATAAATTAAAAAAATAACACATTCCCAACAGTGCCTCAAATGTTGGACGCAAAATAAAAATGGAATATTTCTTTCTTGTTTCGAAATGTGTACATTGTGGTAAATTGCTGTACAACAAAACTCCATTTAATAAGATTCTTTGATTAATATTTTTCCTTCAACTTAATGGCAAATAACGTTAACTTTCCAAAACGTATTTTATGTCTGTCATTACTTTCTAAATATGCGTATTATGAGAAACGTTCTTTTAATATTATTCAGAAATCTTTATCCGCTACCTGGAACTCTGATCAGTGCTCATGCAACCCTAATTAAATTACAATAAAATTACAAAGATCATCTATAATTATATGAAATTAATGTAACTATCAAAATATCCACATACCAATAACGTTTCATTAGCATATTCTTCAGAACACTTTACTCGCTACCCAAAACTCTAATGAAAACTCACGCCAGACTAACAAATGATCAACTTGTTAATAACGAAAAAGAACTGAATATTTTTTTATAACTTAGAAAATGATAATTTTATGAAAGAAATGCATTGGGATATTTTTGAGAACACTCTACCTGCTATCTAGAATTCTAAAGAAAATTTACGTAAACGTAAAAAAATATCCATCCTTTCCCCCAAGAATTCGCTAATGAAAACTAATGTTTTCTCATAATATTCAAAATAATCATTCTGTGTTAGAATTATATGATGATATTTTTAAGTACTCTCTCTACGCTAACAAGAAGTCTTAAGAAGAATTCTATCCAGAACTAAAACATTTTGTCTCTATCCACAACTGTTTACGCAACTATCCGCAACAGTTTTTTGTAATTAAGAAATGTCCGGTCAACTTCACACTAGCCACTTGCTCCCATTGCAGGCTCCACGAGCACCTTTGATTCACAACGTCGATGTAGGCCGTGCAATCGAATTACGAAGTAAATGTAGTTGTAAAGACACCTGACTGCTGGTAAAAGCCTGTACTGGTATTTAGTGGTCCCCAAAATTTTCTTATGCATGATAAAATGCAAATAGAACTTTTTTTTTATTTTTGTGTTTTTAAATGGAACATACAGAAATGATCGTGAAAATCAGTTTTTAATTTCTTTGAACACTCCTGAAAAGTCTTTTAAAAGTCCATAAAAAAATTGACATGTAAATATCGAAATAGATTTTGGTTCTTTGAAAGTTTGGAATTAAAAAGATATAATCTAGAAAATAATTACGGGACATAAAAAAACGTATGGGAAGGTCGTGACGTAAATCTCGCTGGCAGGCGCTCACGATGGCACGATTCGGGTCTGCCAATGTGGGGGAGGTGGGGGGGGAGGAAAAGGACGGAGGGATGGAAGTGCGAGGGCACTTCGTGCTAGCAAGTAGACTTGTACAAGTTCGTTCAGTGTGCCTCACTCACGTGCTAGTTCTCATAACTGTTCAACTTCATATTGACATTGCCACATAATTTTCGTGAATTTCGCGTCCCTAGATAATGACAAGTGTTACTACAGCGTCTTTATAACAGCGATAACTACAAACCCTTGAGCACAAGTCTCCTGCCAGAGCGCACTCAAGGTAAAGATCAGTGCTTATCGAAAGTGCCAGTGAAAACGCAAACTTGTTTGATTGATTATGTCATGTTTTCGGGATCGTCAATGGCTATGGTTATTTGTGACGTAAGTGTATGAAATACATTCATCTTTCAACAGCTCAGTGTGCAACTAGATTCGCTGGTTAGGCTTTCGCCTTGCTTCAGCTCGAACATCGGCTGGCGCTGTATGAGCTGCCTCGCCGCAGTCGGGGGCCCGCCCCATTGTCTCGGGGGCTTGCAGAGGGCGTCGGACTTCCACATAGGCGTGCACTTCCAAGCGTAGCGCATTCTTTTTTAAATCCCGTAAGTTAACAGTGTTCTTCCCTCGGTGTATAATGCGATCCGGCCCCAACCTACACATTGACTTACGGAGTTCTCTCATCCAGGTATCTCCAACCAATGGGGCCTTGTCCCTGTAGGGTTAAGCTCTAAGCTCCCGACATGTGTGGTAGTGTAATACATGTAAGTGTAAGTGTGTGCAAGTAAGGCTCACACCTTACTTACACACACTTACACAAGGAAGATGGAGGAAAGATCGCGCATGGTCCGTGGCCCGTTTGTTAGGATAATGCTGCGACCGGAAAGCTAGATCCGGCCAAAGAAATGAGGAAACTAACTAGTACGAGAAAGTCTGCCATTCTGTAGCACCGCAAGTTTCTTTTACATTTACTCATCAACTTACATCTACACAATTTATTAGAGCAATTTCAACTCTGCAGACATCTGTTACAGAGAAATAATATTAAAAAATGATATATTTTTCAGAGCAATTTATATATTCAATTTTACTACTTAAACTTATTCAGGGTGACCAGCGGTCTGGGATTTTGGATTTCAAGTTTTTTCTTAGGTTTTCCAGGTCTGAGAATATAAATTTTCAAAAAAAAGTAGGCAGAAAGTTTTGTAATGCTGCGGGGAAAAGTGGCGAATTTTCGTAAGAAAACTCTTATTGCCAGGCCCTGGTAACGAAGAAGTGGATAAATCCAATTGCTAAATGGAGAAAAGAAATCCTCTAATTCTAATACATGGTGTAGCCAGAATCCTTGTTTTGTGGGTTCTTGATACCGAAATCACAGTTGACGCCAAAAAGTCCGTCAGCCTGACAGTGAACAACGATGCGGGTAAACCGTTCAGCCAATTTTCTTGAAAACTGATACTCCTTAATCGATCTGATGATGTCGCGCCCCTTAAATTTGAAACCGATATTTTAATTTTGGGGGTACTTTACATGAAGCCCCTGGGACATTTTCAACATTTCCAAAGAATTGTTTCCTCCATTGTTTTTGATTATATTTTGTGGCGGGATAGTGTGAAGGCCGTGTAAGAGGCCGTGCAGATCTCATGTTCGTTGAAAACCCTAATTTTTCGAAAATTGCGAAGTTCTACATTTTTCGGCGTCTTCCTACAACTACAATTATAAAGATAGAGATTTTTCCCTTAATGAAATCTGTTCCTGAAAGATAAATTTTGAAATAAGGTCATATACAATTTTTCGAAAATTCGAGTACTTTTCGCGTCATTTTATGTGAAATATAGCAAATTTTTAATTTCGTTTAAATAATTTTTTCTCAAAGACAGCATCAACAATTTTTATTCAATTTTTCATTTCGCGATAGCGATCGCGAAAAGGACGTTTAAGAGTGCAGGTCTCATGTTCGTTGAAAATGTTCATTTTTGAAAATTGCAAGAATTCATTTTTTTTCGCCGTCTTCCTACAACTACAATCATGAAGATATTTTTTCTTAGTGAAATGTGTGCATCAAAAACAGGTGTTTCAATAATTTCATGTTTAATTTTTCGAAATATTACTATTTTTTGCGAAATTTTGTGTCAAACATTGACATTTTTAAAACATTTTTCTTAAAAACCGGTACAATTTGTTTTGATTTAATTTGAACCTTAGATAGCATAAAGAACACTTAAAAAATGGTACAGGTCTCATGTTTGTTGATTTGCCCGTTTTTTCGAAAACTGGAAAAACTTGCAAAAAAATGCAAAAAATCATTTTTCTGCATCTTCTTATAACTTCAACTGTGAAGATATAATTTTTTTAAAAGTGAAATGTGTTCATTAAAAACATCTTCAAATAAGGTCGTGTTGAATTTTTCGAAAATAAGAGTATTTTTGTCTAATTTGGTAATAAACAGTTGGGCGCTTCGAATTTCCTGGGCTGGTGAACATGATTTGAGAGGTTTTTGGAAGCTATTACTATTTTTATAAAATAAAGTAGATTGTTGGAAGGTAATAAAATTAACTTCGAAATAACAAATTACTTCTTCAAGAAATTCTGATCACTGATTATGGTATGTTTCGTCGGTAAAAGTTTGAAATGACTACTGTTCCTGGCTATGGAAATAAACGCTGGTATGCACCACAGGTGCTTCGTTTGAATTGGTTGGGTTTGGATTGTTTTAGCATTATTTCTAATACTTTACATGAAAGAAAAATTGAAAATAAATTAAGTACCATAAATTTGTATCAACATTTGAACTTTAATTTCATTTTATTACCTGCACTGTCTTGGAGAACAATGCAGCGACAGAAACGGGGCCTATTCAAATTTTCTGGCGTACAACCTCGTCAAGATCTACGCATGTTAATTTTCTTCGTGCTCCCTGTCATTTCGGTCTCTTAGTCTGCGTGTAGGCTATAAGAAAAGATAGTTTCGACTGCGCTCTTCTACAAAAGAAGTTAAAAAGAAGTTAAAATATAATGGACGTATTAACATGGTCGTTTCTATCGAAAAATTAGCAAAGTGGTACTGCCGATGTCATTAAAGAACAGGCGCGACACTAATCGAAACTCAAACTAATCGAAACTCAGCTACTGAGTTCCCGGTGAAACGTTTGTTCCGCAAATATCTCGTCCATGCACGTGCAACCCACAGGCAACCATGTAGGTGCTATGGGGTGCAAGGTACTGTACCCATGTTGCACCTATATAAGCGGCAGTGTGTGAAGTTGTGTTATGAGTGAGTCAAGAACTTCGCAATCCTCAAGAAAACTTTTTGAACTTCTCATACATACTTCCATTTTAACACTCGCCATTATCAGGAAACTGTTGAATTCTGGATTTTACTGAATACGATGCATGTGAATTTGTGCTAAATGTTGGGGGAAAATCTGAAAATAACGAAAAATCCCGGTTTTCAAATCAAATTCCCGTTTTTTTCTCGGTTCTTCCAGGCTTTTTCAAATTCCCGTTTTTTTCGTTTTTCAAGGATTCCAGGTTCACTGGCCACCCTGTTATTTACGAGTCATTATTTATCAGCAATAAAATACTTCTTACCTGGCAATTCCAGCCCACTTTTGCACATTCGCAGGTCCTGTAGTAAAAGCGGCTTCGGCTACGTCCGAAAATCCTAACGAAGGAACTCGTGTTCGTTTACATAAAATGTGAGCGCATTTCACCTGAAACAAAACATTGATTAATTATTATTTTAATTACACAAGTAACAAAACAATTAATATAATTTAATATTCAAAGAAAATGGTCTCAATGAAATCTTTCCAAACTGTAGCATAATAATCTTGGGAAATACATCCTAAAATATCCAGATTGCAGGAAAATGTAGGAATAGTATGCAAATGCCATACTACCATTGCCTTGTGTATTTATTTACGAATCAGTAGTTTCTGACAAAACTGTTTTAAGAGTAGGAATATATTTTCATGCAATATAGATATTGATAATTATAACCCATATGGCAGTATGGGTTATATTCATCAGGTGTCCGTTTCAACGGCTCATTACCAAAAATTCACATATAGTACATGTACTTTACCTTACACCACATTGCTAAATGGCATTAATCGATACACAAGTTCACGTGCGAAGCAAAATATTTTCTGCGACTCTACAAAATACGAAAATATACTCACCACCAAAGAGGAATATAATATTTATTTTAATGATCACTTAATTAATTTCTTGCTACGAAGTAGACAATGTTATATAATGCGAATAAACGGCTAATTTTCGGCAGAAAAATGCTTATTACAGGTCCCTGGTAATGTAAAAATGGATAAATTCGGTTGCTAAATTTAGAAAAGTAAATCCTCTAACACATGGTGTAGTCAGAATGCATGTTTTGTGGGACCTTGATACCGAAAAATCCAATGACGGCAAAACGTCTCTGTCCGTCCATCTGTGAACAACGCAAGGGACTACCCCGTTCAGCCAATTTTCTCCAAAATTGATGTTCTCCAATAGATCGCGATAGATATCGCGACCCCTTGAATTTCAAAACGAAATGTTAATTTTGGGGTGTACTTTACATTAAGCCCCTGGGACATTTGAAAAATGTTCAAAAAATGGCTCCATTGTTTTTTATTAATTTTTTTTGTTGGATAGTGTGAAGTACGTTTAAGAGAATGGTGCAGGTCTCATGTTTGTTGAAAATACTGATTTTTCAAAAATTACGAAAGTTCAAAACAATTTCGGAGTCTTCCCACAACTAAAAGATTAAAGACAGAAATTTTTTCCGTTAATGAAATCTGTTTCTTAAAGATAGATTTTGATATAAGTTCATGTACAATTTTTAGAAAATTTGAGTGCTTTTCGCGTAATTTGGCGTAAAAATACGGGCGGCAAAGCACGTGCTGTTTTAACACCTCTAGTTTATTGATTTAACATCATAAACTGTTAAAAACTGTGTTACGAACTATGGGGAAAATTTATTATGTGCACGTTTTCATAAACTCTGAGAACCCTATCCTAACCCACATACAAGTTGAATTCTGAGAACAGATGAAAACAAGCGTTTTTGGCAAGAATTGATAACTATTTATGACGTGCCACCCTCGGAACTGACTGGATTCAGCGTATTCCTAAGTCACTTGGGGTACTGTGGTTGATTAAATAAAGTTGTGAAAGTTGAAGGGGAGGGGGAGGGTAGTTTACTCAGAAGAAGTCATGTCCAAGTTAACGCACCATTTTATTACGGGTGGGGGTATTTGTCACATTTTGTTCGAAGCTCAGAAGACTTTGTGCTACGGGAGTGGGCTGAATTTCTACTTTCTGAAGCTGCCCAAATAATATATCAATAAGGAGCATAACTTTCCGAAAAAATGAAAGCCAAAAAATGATTTTTTCAGTGGTCAACATTTTTAAATGACCGGCAGCCTGGGAGGTCTTCTTAACTATGTCATCTAATATTGATGTCCTCTGTGGGCTGTTTGAAAAAAAATGTGCAAAGACCCTGGATACTGGCAAATAAACTTCTGACATTTCTATTATTAATGCAGCTCTCATCATCACTAAATTAATCGGATTTGCATGGCAATGGACATATTCAGCAATAAGTTTTAACAAGGGTTAAGAAAGGCTCAAATTCTTTCAACTAGTTTATGGTTGACGATGTGTCTGAAAACAATTGACATTTGAAATGTATTCGAGACATCGCTTGTTTCTCCGGCAATAACCGTTAAAAAGTTGGCTTCCCTGATTTTCTCTGCAACGTTTTCTTGGCAGACGTCCAACATAATTTGTAGCAACTCGTTCTGAGTTGTTTTAGAAGTCCCGAGAAATACTGTCGCACTTTCCAGATGATTTTTAAAGCAACGTCTAGTTCTGCACTGAAATGAATTAATCCTCCAAAAACCCCTGGATTTGTGGATTTTTTAGTTTCATTCTGGCCCCTTAAAACTAAATCAAAAACACCTCAGAAACGAATACAATTAATTTTTGTGATCAATACATATCTATTTTGTTTCACTTGTTCATTGTGAATTGCAATATTTCTCCTGTATTCATTATCTAATTATTCTGCTATACTGGTAGTTCCTAATAACGCTAACTGTATACTGTTTTTTACGTGAGTTCCAGAAGCTTCATCTTTTTTCAGTTGATATATTAAGTGTTTTTTTAATAAAAGTTCCAATAATTACTTTTTTAAATGGATTTTGATTTTATAAAAAAATATTTTTAATTTAATAAATGGATTTGTGACTATAAAAAGTAATTATTGGAACTTTTATTAAGAAAAAAAACTTATTAACTGACAGCCTATATTTCATCTTGATATATTAAGTGGTTTAAATTTTTAAACCCAGTTTTTGTCCACGTATCTTCACCTCCATACAATACACAAGAAAAACAAAACAGAGCTGTCTTCGAATCACACCCACATAACGACTTGTAGTTATTGTAAAAATCATTTTTGAATTTTCAGTTGAATTCTCTTTATACTGTTTTTATTGTTTGAATAAAAGTTTGAAGACATGGAGTAGGCATCCCGAGTCTCTTAATTTCTAGTTTTTCCTCAATAGGTCGTGCACCAAAAGGAATGTTTTGTAAATTTTGCACTGTATTAATTGTCAGAAAAATAAAACACACATGCAGAAAACGCACTCTCTCCTTCACCAACAGCTACAACAAAGGCAACACTTAAATAATAAAATATCCATCACACACTTTTTGTACTCACTACACACACTGTAGCTCCCGAAATGACCGGGAAATGACTGTCGTGCCGGTGGAAGAGTATTGCGTGCGAAGGGGGATTTCTTCCTAACGGCCAACTTTACACCAAACAAAATGCACTCTTTAAATGAACGTTTTTTATCAACAATCCTTACATGGAATGAAAATAATTTCGCCAAATAGGTATAAATAATGAATTCAATACCGGTAAGTACTGACTGAACTTGTGTACTTTCAATAATAAGCGAAATTCAATAATAAGCAAAATTTACGTTGCAGCGAGTCAGACGAAGATAGAATATGGGTATTTCCCTGAGACTCACTCCGTCGCCACGCAGCGTTACTAGTCTGGTTATGCCACCAAAAGGCCGTATGTTTCCCGTGTGGAATTGAAGGGCCAAAGAGAAAATTTAGTAAAGCCAGTAATACAGCCAAACCCAAGGGCGTGGTGCACTACTTGGTAAAGAGAAAGCACCAGTTGAACGCTCTTTGGTTTCGAAATGATTTCATATACATCGATATTGCTGCAATATCTTGAATATTCTTGTCATTAAAAGGAAAATGCATATTCCTAAGATATTGTAAGATATTTTTCAATTATCTAGGGGTTGTGCAATCGTGCAACCTATTCACGAGCCGCTACTGACCAAAAGAAACCAGTCTTGATAAAGATGCTGGGTATGCCAGGGCAGAACCTTCTTTTTATGTAAAAAATGTAAGAAAGCTCTCCATCCTGTTTTGAAACTTCCCATTCCTAAATATCTTACTTGCAGAGTAAACAATCAGAGGGAGGTGTATGTTCCTTGACTAGGAAGCAAATGTTATTTTTATAGCTGTACGACAAATACTAAAATTATTGTGTTGCGAGTGAAGTACAGGACTGGTGATTACAGTTATTAGTGTTGAAAAGTAATTTCTCAATACCAAGAGTGAAGACAGCCACGACCGTGGCTGATGTGGTTTCCAACTTGGGTTTTTCTGACTACAGGGAAACCGTAACCTCCAACAACGCAGAACAACAACACCAAGTAAGTGGAACTTATGCTAATGTTGCCCAGAAAGATACTTTTCCTAGCAAAGATCGAGCTATAATCATTAATGCACAAGACGTATTAAGTATTAAAGTATATATAAACAAGATTGCATCAGTTGTTGATTCCAGTAACATACGATTCATGTCTCGTATATCCAATAACAGGATCTGCATTTTTCTCTCAAGCCCTGAAATATCTAAGAGCATTACAGATATACACAAATCCATAGAAATAGATAAACATAGACTAAATGTAAGACGAAGAAATCCTAAAATTTCTGCGTATAAGTGAGTATAGATCCCGATGATGTAATGAAATTATCAGATTCAACTTTAATTTTCTATGAAGACACAACATACAGAATTTATTTTTCTACTGAAACAATTTCTTGTTTCCTATGTAAGCAAGAGGGTCATATTGCCAATCATTGCCCCTCTAAATCTATTGAAAATGAGGCAATGAAAACTACCGAAGTTCCTGAAAGCTCACAAACTAAAAAACAAATAGAACCTGAAATTCCACAATCACGAGACTTAACACCAGTAATTAATGAAGATGACTTTTCTCCTTTAACCAAAAGAAAACTTCCATCTGAGTCCTCCTCTCACGGCAATATATTGAAGTACTACACACAAGAAAAAAGGAAGATATAACAGAAACCCCAACTTGTGTAGAACACACAAAAAATCAGTTAATGATCTTATTGCACCAACTGAAAGTTGTATGGAGGCTAACCCAGAAAAAATTTCCCCAAATTTTCAGCAATTTAAATCATTAAAGAAAATACATATGGAACTAAAGATGCAATAATTATAGTAACAGATTATACCAAAGACACTGAAGCATTAATCCTAATGATGAATCAATCATATAAACTCCTTACTGAAAAGACAATAAAAAGTAGATTTACTAGAATCATCCAAAAGTTTAAAAGATCTCTGCAGCAGTATGAAGAAACTGATTCAGATACACAATTAGACACATCAATTATGGATTGTAATTGAAGAAAGGTTGGAAATGATGAAATCCTATCAATCCAAAATCTCAAATAACTTTAAAGATAAATATAATAATAGTAATAATAATAATAATAATAATAATAATAATAATAATAATAATATACGCTTATGAAAATTTTAAAATGGAATATAAATGGATTTTACTGAAGACTTGAAAGATTGTACTAGATATGTAAAACTCACTCACCATACATAATTTGCGTACAAGAAACTAACTTTAATAATCTTAATAATCTTTAGAACAATAAAAATGGAAGTAAAGGATTGATTTGCAACGTTTTATGACAAATTAGGAAAAATATAATTTATTAAAAGAAATACTATACGGTATTTATGTATAGTACTTTTAGTTATATATGTAATGTATCTCAGTTAATTTATTACTAAATCTTTGAACACCTAGAGAAAACGGTTCAAAGGCTGTCGCAGGTAACTTATTCCAGTCCGTTATTGTTCTATTTGTAAAGGAAAATTCTCCAACATCAGTTCTCTGTGGCCTAAACTGAATTCTGTGCTTGTGATCCTCTCTACTAAAGTACGAGGGTCTACGGAGTCGGATGTAGATATCTTTCCAAGCTGGACAACCGGCAAACGCTTTGTACAGGGCACAGAGTCGTCTTGCCTTAACCCTCCTGATTTCTAGTGACTCCCATTCTGCTTTCTTCCTATTGCTTCGGAAAGTAAATTTATACGCTCTTCTCTGTACTCTATTCAAAGATTTCTTTTGTGAATTTCTATGTGTCCGAAAAAACAGCCCCGTTTTCCATTAATTAACTAGAGATAATCGACATCTCCTTGATATTTTCATTGTTTTAATTTTGACAGCCCTACAATTTTGTAAAATCAACCTAGAAAATTTTCAAGATTAATCCCGTAGATATTACGTATAAAAACACACAATAATGTCATGTTGGAATCGAATGTATTCATTAACGTTGATGACAATGTTTTATCTAAAATAAGAATACCCAAAAACATATTTATATTTTGTGATATATTCAATTTTGCTTTATTTGTGTTTGTAAAGTTTTCTATTTCTAATATATTTGGTAAGTTCTTTCCCCTCTATTTATAGATATTTTTTACTTCCAACATACATTTTACTTATACTTGTTTGATTCCATACTTTCATCTCTGATTACTGTGGAATGTTATTATTAATACTTTCACTCTAAACAATATCATTTTTCATTTACTGGCAGATATATTAATTTTTTGTTCACTCCAGATGACCTATGAATTTTTTTTGAAAACTTCTACTACATTAATTGACCAAAAAGAAAAAAAGGTACCAATTAAGTAAGAGTATTAAAATATTGCTTGTCATCTATTTTCAGCAGTATCTTTCTTTTGCAAATATTAATACATATGCAGTATTAATAATTCATAATAATATATAAGTGAGAATAATTAAAACTTATATTTCCTATACCTTAAAAATATTTTACAAATATACAGGTTTATTCCTCGCTTAGATACATGACATCGATATAGTACATATATACATATAGGTATTTCAGACACTAAACATGACTAAAAAACACAAGAGTACATGTACCTGTTATGCATCACACTTGCAAAATATGTTACAACTTTACAGATTAATTTCTTATATTTAAGACAATCGGTATGGCACTTGCAAATTCGTCTTGTAGACATTAAAATCATTGAAAAAAGTATTATTTAGGTGTGTACCTGTCATATATGGCCTATTGACAATTAGACATATTTGAATCACTATGACGGCTACTTCGAAACGCCGAAAAGGTATGGCGTGGCGCTCTACATTGGTATGGCATACAACTTTTTCACACCTTGGCTATCTAACGAACAATATGCAACAAGAATGAAAGTGTCTTCCTCAATGGCATAATTTTTTTCGACACATTCATAAAATTGTGCAGCACAACGCCGGCACCTATAGGCCGCCATACTTGTTTTTCCCTCTTCCCCATAGCACTGGCTAACTTTTCAAAAAGTTTTATCTTTGAGCTTATCATATCTGGATTTTTTTGCTGGCTGCCGGTCTACCTGCAAAGCTCTTCCTCCCGTGTACGTTCTAATCGCTGACGTCGCCGTAGCCGTATCGGATTCGGTGGTATAACTGTCAGCGTACCGGACAGTTGTACCCGTGTTTGCGGGTTCAAACCCGATCGAAGCCGTGGATTTTTAAGGGCAAAAAATCCTTCGTACGGAGGATTTCCCTTCCTTCGGAGGGGAAGTGAAGCCGGCTGTCCCATGTAGTAGATTTACTGCATGTTAAAGATCCTCAAGCCAAAATGAGATCCGCCTGTTTCGTCGCCCAAGATAATACCTCCTTTCTCCGCTAGGTGGTGAAAGGAGCGTAGCGAAATTTGCGTGGTTAGACGGAAGGCCTGATGGCCCGAGTCTCACCACGTAAAATAAGGCATTAACTAACTACCTAACCAACTAACTAGCCGTTGACGCCGACGCTTCCTTCCCCGCTGTCTGTCCCTCTCCCGTTGTCTCCACCGTTGCCGCCGCCGCGTCCGTCTCCGCTGTCGCCTCCGTCTCTTTCGCCCTCGTCGCCGACACCAAAGTTTCCTCCCTTGAGACACTCCCTCGCTCTCCCCTGTCACCGGAGAGAGGGGCAACACCGCTGGGCGCCCATCTTGTCAATGGTTTCGCACAGGTGCGCTGCAAAACCCAAAACTCTACTGAAGACCCCACTGAGCTCGGCGACACCTTGGCGGTTCAAATGCACGCCGTCACGACTGAGTCTAGTCTCATTGATCCTCCCGTTTGAATCTACGAAGAGTAGCCCTAGTCTCTGTGCCTCCCTCTCCATGTCGCCGTTGATCCGTCTGACTTTCCGAAGCCATACATCCAGAACAAACTCAGAACTCGGAAAGCTTACTTTTGTAGTAGAGAACTCCTCTCAGAACAAAGAGAACTTGGAAAGCAATGTCACCCAAGAGGTGGTCAAATGACCGACATTTTTTGATGTCGTTCGACCCCGCGTGTACAATAATTGTTTTAGGATAAACCACATCACAATTTTCTATTTGTCTCTTCATCTGCTCCACTCGTATTCCCGGAAAACAGTGCACTTTCATGGATTGTCCCTCACATGACGCACAATAGAATCACCAAGTAGTGAGGTGTCTGCTGTTGATGCTGTCGTCTCCGCCGTTGTCACTGCCTCCCCAGAAGTTGAAGCCGCCTCTGTCCTCCCAAGTCTCACCGCTGGCATAGGCGCCGCCGTAGCCGTTGTTGTCGCCATCTTCGTTTCACAGCTCCTTTCGAGTTTCCTCGAGTTTGGCTGACACTTTAGAAATGATTTGGAAGCCGCGATAGCTCGCTTCGCACATTTCCATCCCCGTTGCTGCAGTCCTCACAACGCCGGCTTGCAGTCGAAAGGAAACCTCGCCTGGTCGTTACCGGACCTGGATTTAATTCCAATCCTCCTATTACTAGTAATGCCGCAATTATGAAAATCGTAAGTGCGTCGTGTGTGGAACCGCTTGTGTGTGGAGTGCGTTGTGTCCACACGGGAACACGCCGTTAGCAACGCCCAACGGCCGATGCGGGCCCGGTAAGGCTCGCAACCCATAATATCACTACCTGTGCGCTAGATTTCTGCTCCAGACAGAGGCTGAATTCGACGTAGCTCTCTGAGCTAGTGTCGAATATCTTGTACGCGTCGGGACTCGAACACTAGGATCTCCCAGTGAGCTAAACAGTTTAGACGATTTTCTCCAAAATTGATATTTTCGTATTAACCTGAACGATATTTTGTTTTTGGTTGTTTTTTACATGAAGGCTTTCAAACTTTTCTCAAAAATAGCTCCAATTTTTTTATGAATTTCTTCCTCGGATAACGTAAAGGACGTTTAAAAATGCATTTTCGTTGAAATTTCCACATTTTCAACAATTGCACGAGCGCAAACTTTTTTGGGCGTCTTCCGAGTACTATATTGAAGATAGAGATTTTTTCCTTAGTAACATCTGTTCTTTAATTGAATATTGACGCTGAGAATATTGTGATATTATTTAACTTTCGCGATTCTCGATTTTTCTATGACAAGATTACTAAATTTCTTGTACTTATTTATATTTTCAATTTTTTTAATTTATGAGATTGTTGTCAAGGTTCAGACCAAAAATTGCTAATATGTGAGATGGGGTGGCGTCAAGCAACCATACACTTTCATTTTGTAATGAAAATAGAAATTAATTAAAAAATAACAATTAATTGGCAATCATTTACCTTATTCTGCACAAAATGCTAGTGTTTTTATGCTCGAAATGATTCATCCTTTATTTTTCCTAGTCGATGACAATGTTACAACAGTGTGCAAATCACATTAGTTATGTAACATAAAAGTTATACTGAAGAACTGAAGAAGCATTTAACTTATTAAAGAGTACTTACCAAAATGTGTACACAGTACGTGCATATAAAACCAATTATAAATGTCGAAATTACACCAAACAGCAATCCTGAATTTAAGAAGGCCAATGGCATAGCAAGAATTCCGCTCCCTAGACTTCCTTTCAGTAGGTGTATCAACGTGTCAAGATCCCTAAAAAATAGAAATCAGAACAAAAATGTGGTTAGTTATATTTTTCTGTTTCGATTCAATAGCACCTGGTTTTTGTACACTTACTGTTGATGAAAGGGAAGACACTTGCCTGCTAGTTTCATTTATGCAAGGAGTTAACACTTGCCGATTGCCCTTATAAAAAAGACATACTTTTGGCATGTGCAATGAAATAATTATTAAAACAATTTGACAAATAATTAAACAAAAATTGAACGTTTTCAATTACACATTTCATTTGAAAGCCTATAACATGCAACACTTAATATTCCATTTCTTTATTTTTTTTAAAAACCTTGCAACTGATACAGTACAATACCATGGACTCCTTACTACCAAACAATCAAATCCCTTGGGCTAAACTTAGACACAAAACTGATCTGGAATTCTAGATTGAATTCCAGATCGATTTCTCCGATTAACAACTCACGCTCCATGGTTTATATCTAATAAACAAATACACAAAGAATTGAATATAACATCCATCACTAAACACATAGCCCATCACTCTTATAACTTTGACTTAAATATCAACTCTATACCACACGCCATCGACTACAACCTCGCCTCAACAGACTATACTCCAACACGTATAAAAACAGTTACCCTTTTAACACCTTCCTGAAAATATTCTCTAATTGTTAACAGTAGGAGCAGTTTCTATCTTCCTACCCCTTCCTGTAGTTAGAGTTAGTTTTTAGATTAGGAAATCATAGTTGTAAGCCATTCGATAGGGTAAACGTACAGTGATTGGTCAACCCCCAGTGATTGGCCACTCCGACTACAATTGGAAATACGGCTTGTTCTAACACCGTTTGCTAATATTTTGCTTCTAAATGGAAGAGACGCTTTCTAAGTATTATGAAATATTTTCTTCGACCGCAAGAGTGCAACTGTTGCCAACGTGACGGATGCTTGTTAACAGTGTGGTGTGTGTTCATTGTTCGTAAAGAAGATTTCTTAAGATTTTCTTTAGAAACCTGATATCGAAAAGTGCTGTTTATTGATTACAGTGGTTAGTAAATCACGATGAGATGTCAGAAAGCACAAACATTATTGAGTGACGACGATATCAGTTGAAAATGAGAAGCCTAGCTTTGCGTATTTAGTGGCATAGGGGGTGGCCAATGACTGTATCTTCGATGGAGTATGGATTGTGTTATTAGTCACTCTGCTGATAATTTTTAATACATTGTTTTTAATCGTAATTTAATATTATTGCACACCGGTAAATCCTACGTGGGCCTGGAATAAGTGATCTTATAATGCCAAAGAAGCCGAAGCAGGAGTATGATGCAGGAGTCATTGGCAAATGCCACCAAATGTGTTAAAAATAACGAGGCATCTGTGCGTTCTGCTGCATAATCATTTCATGTTCCCCAAAACAAGTATGCAGTGTTGTTTAAATAATCCAGATCACAAAACAGCTCTAGGTCCTGATACTATATCTAAAATATACTAAACTTATATCTAAAATAAACTATACTTATATCTAAAAAAGAAGAAGAAGCCAGTATAGTTCGGTGGGTACTTGAAGTAGCCAGGAAAGGTTTTCCAAGGAAGAAGGAATATATATAGAGCAGGGTTCAACAATTTTTAGGTGCTAAACTAAGGCACAATCCATTTAACAACAAACGTCTAGGAGAAGGCTGGGTGAAGGCTTTTTGAAGAAGACATCCGATAATAATTACATGGACAAGTGAAGCAGTTACAATCGCTTGTTCGTGTGTCAGCGAACAAAACATCAGGATGCGATTTTAGGAAGTTATAGGGTACATCTAGCGAAGTAACTTGGATGACGAAATAAATGATCCTACAATTGTCTATATTGGAGAACGGATGGATGACAGGCGAGGTATTCTACGAATATATTTGAATCGTATTCCATCCACTTCTATTTAGAAAATGCCATCACACTCCCAGTGATTCTATTCGTAGGCGGTCAGAAGACACATCTGAATTAAGTCGAATATGCTCAGATTTGAAAATCGAGGATATTGTAATTTTGCCCAACAGCACTTATATAAATAAACTTATATTTAATCTGTACCTTACAAATTGTGTTTTTATGGGTAATATAATAATTAATTAAATATGTCGTTATAATCTTTGTTTCTGTTAGAAATAATTGAGTGGCCAATCACTGTCATCATGTTGGCCAATCACTATAATTTGTGGCCAATCAATGTAAAAAAGACACGTTTTAACTAAAATATTAATTAATAACATATTCATTTTCCGATAGATTTTACGTTTGGGATAAGTAAAAGGACCATTGTAAAGTACTACAAAGTTCGTAGCAAATTTTCAAAATTTTTATTTTCAAATGAGTTAATGCTGTCACAACTCTTAAGTGGCCAATCACTGTACAGTTTACCCTACATATGAAAAAGTGATTGTAACTGAACTGTGTATATCCAATTGAAAAATAAATATGTATAATGAGAATAAAGGAAGTTACCTATCCGGGGTATTTATTTATTTTTATTTATTTTTTAGTCAAAAACTGTATGTGACGTATGGGGGAGAAAATCATCTGCGCACGCTTTCTTGAGTTTCAGAATCCCTTCCCAACTATTTAACTATTAATAGTTGAAAGATGAAAAATAATAATAATAATAATAATAATAATAATAATAATAATAATAATAATAAATTTAAAAAAGCGAGGGATTAAGATTTCAAAAACTAGATATTTTCGTTGCCGAATTATAGAAATATGGAACTTCGTTACATATATAAATATATGTAAATAACATATGTAAATATATGGAACTTCGTTACATGAAATTTCCCACCAGACCTCTCGTTGGCTGCGATAGTGACTCAACAACTCAAAATGCAGATTGGTCTACCTTCTAGCAGCAATAGCAGCGTATCTTACAGTAGAGTATTCCACCAACAAATGGTCGATATGTGAATGTAAGAATGATGCATTTCAATACAAGGTGAAAACTTCAAACTCATTTATCATGACACCTGATTTTTTGAGATGTGCCACTTCCGCAGCCCACGAACGATACTATGTTCATTGACAAAAAGTAATTTTCGATCTCTACATGGTCTAGAAATATTGTAATATTTAGCATGGTGTAGTAAACGAAAGAAAACGGTGTTAATGCAGTATTCCATTTCAAATAAACAACTACGTACTTAATTAAAAATGAATGATATGCAATTGAATGACGTTAAACAATATTTTGAGTCTCTCCATTCAATAAAACCTCAAACCGAAATGTTCCTTTATATGAATTGAACGGAAAATGACATTCATTTTGCTAGGCATTCAGAATTCTTTTCAATTCAGTTATTCTTTTATATTCATTTAAGAATCTGTGTTTTTTGTGAAAATGTACTTATTTAAGGATAGGATGAATTATTGAATGGTAGGATGATTTTGTTGAATTCATCTACATTGAATACAACATATCATAGGAATTCATCAAGTGTCTTTATCAAACAGCTCACTATAAGAAATTCACATATAACACATGTAGGTTATTTTACAACACATTGCCAGATGGCATTACATTTACTCAATTCTCTTCTGCGAGATGAGTAGGACCGGGGAAGAGTTGTAATTTTATCAACTTCAATATAAAATCAAAACTGTAATTAGTTTTTGGATTGGATTGTCTTCCATTACGCGGCGGCTAAAATTTCTAGTTTTCAAATATTATCTACCACACTTGTTGGTACCTTTATTCATAATTCAATTACAAAGGGGACGAAAGTGTATAAGAGAATGGGAAGTCAATTTTGTAGTTCAAGAAAAGCTGCGCCAATTGTACATCTTCCACAAAAGTTACATACAGTTGTTTACAATAAACATACTTTTGTTTATTAACAATATACATACATTTATTTCAGAAAATTCACTTCTAAATAAGCAGTTTATCTTCGAGCTCATCACAGTTTAATTCACCAACTTGTGAGTATCATGGACAGCAATTGAAACACATCGAGGGACGATTCAGAGGGGAAGTTTTCCTCCTCGCATTTGAATTAGTGGCGCTGAAACAGCACGTACTTTCTCACCCCTATTTTCACACAAAATTACGTGAGTAGTACTCAAATTTTCGAAAAATTGTTCATGATCTTATTTCAAAATCTATCTTTAAGTAACAGACTTCATTAAGGGAAAAAATCTCTAATATTTTAGTTGTAGAAGACTCCGAAAAAATCTTGAATTTTTGCAATTTTCGAAAAACCAGAGTTTTCAAGGAACATGAGATCTGCATCATTCTCTTAAATGTCCTTCACACTATCCAACAATAAAGAATGAGGGCTTCAAGTAAAGTACCCCTCAAAATTAAAATATCAGTATTAAATATCAATATTATATTATATATTATATATTTATATTATATATTATATATTATATATTATATATTATATATTATATATTATATATTATATATTATATATTATATATTATATATTATATATTATATATTATATATTATATATTATATATTATATATTATATATTATATATTATATATTATATATTATATATTATATATTATATTTTATTATATATATTATATTTTATATATTATATATCAAAATATCAATATTAAAATATCATATTCAAGGGGCCGCGAAATCGGCCAGATCTATTGGGGAATTCCAATTTTGGAGAAAATGGGCTAAACGGTTTAGCCACTAGCCTTGTTCACGGACGGACGGACGGACGGACGGACGGAATGGCAGGCGTTTTGCCGTTATTCGATTTTTCAGTATCAAGGACTCATAAAACACGGATCCTGGTTGCACTACGTGCTAGAGGATTTTTTTTCTAAATTTAGCAACTGAATTTAGAAAATTTAGAAGAAAATTTAGAAAGAATTTAGAACAATCGTTACCAGTGCCCTGTATAAACGGTTTTTCTGCCGAAAATTCCACATTTTTTCGCGCAGCATTACATAACTCTCTCTCTACTCTAGCCAGAAAGTAAAAAGTATTGCACGTCGACCCCCTTCAAAATTTCATACCCCAAACTTTCCTACATATTTTCACTAACAATATTCTAACGGAGCAGACACAATGACCTAAGAGACGCTTTTGAATCCTAATCCCGTCACCGCTGCATACGGGCGGGAGCGCCACGAGGGCACGTCATTGCACATTGCTCACAAGCCTACGTCCATGTAATATCCCCACGAACCCGCAAAATACTCGCTCTTAACGCGGAGGTTGATGTAATAGCCACGTTCACAAAAAACGAACTTCTTAAGCAGTATTTGTACCATTTGTTACAGTTCTAGGACTGACTGAAGATGTGGCTTGTCAAAATCACTGTAAGTGGGCAGATGTACACTTCTCACGACTATTAGACCGGGAGTCAGCAGGAAAATCCACGTATAAGCTCAAAGCTAAAACTTTTTGGGAAGTGAGACAGTGTTATGAGGAACAGGGAAAAGTAAGTATGCAGGTTTCGGCGTTGTGCTGCACAATTTTATGAATGTATGGAAAAAAATGCTATTGGGGAATGAGTACACAGCGAGTTTTTGTTCTATATTGTTCGTTAGATAGCCAAGGTGTGAAGAAGTTGTATGCCATGCCAAAGTGGAGTCTCAAACTGTACGCCATATTATCATTCATTATTATTTTTATTGCATTCATTATTATTATTATTATTATTATTATTATTATTATTATTATTATTATTATTATTATTGTGATAATTGCTATTAAATGCGTCGCTTTATTAAATATATAATTAAATTCAATGTTGTATTGTATTGAAGTATGGTGACGTGTTGTGAAGTGAAGGGCAGTGTAATTAAAAAGTCGTGTAGTCGTGCATAGTTTAAAATAACTGTGCAGTTCAGCTATAAAATGTAGAGTATTATTATAATTATTATTATTGCTCTTATTGTTCACATTTCTATTATATTATTATTGTTGTTGTTATTATTGTTATCATTATTATTTTTATTGTATTATTATGTTTTAAATAATGACTTATAGTTGCTTATTGTAATACGTAAATTGTAGTGTTCTGCCACCAGGTTGTATAAATCTAAATCGCGACTATTAAGCGAAAAATATACATTTTCTTTCTCTGTTAAAAATACATTTTTGAGAGCCCTACCATTTTAGATATCCAACCCAGAAAATATTCAAGATTACTCTGATATACGTTACATACAAATCTAAAAGTACTATATAAAAATACCGTACAGTATTTCTTTTAATAAATTACATTGGTACTAATTTGTCATAAAATATTACAAATCAACCAATTATTTCCATTTTTTATTGTTGTTAGTATTATACAATTATTTTCCAGTGCTGAGAATTGATGTTATAAAATTTTCCAAAGAAACTAATTTTTCAGTATGGCGGCCAAATAATGACGTCTCATCACTATGGCACTGCATCTACTTATGCAAATGGATTACGGGGTGTCCAAAAAACGTACCGCGATACTAACACTTATGATACGTAAATACATGGCCTAGTGACAAATTGGACATCTTTGAATCAGTATGGCGGCTACTTAGAGACGCCGAAAAGGTATGGCATTGTCATAATCGGCAATGAAAAAGAATTTTCTACCATTAGCTTGGAACTCGTAATACAAGAGAGCATTAAAAAAGGATACTTTGAATTCAATGGTGCGAACAGTTTGAGACGCCACATCGGTATGGCATAAAACGTCTTCACACTTTGGCTATCTAACGAACAATATACAACAAAAATTAGCTGTGTAGTCATTCCCCAATGGCATAATTTTTTTGGACACATTAAAAATTTTTTTCAGCGCAACGCCGACCCCGACAGGCCACCATTCTTGCATTTCTCTGTTCCTCATAACACTGACTAACTTCTCAAGAAGTTTTATTTTTGAGCTTATCATACGTGGATTTTCTTGCTCGCTCCCGTTCTATATGGAGATTCAGGTAGACGAAGCCACTCGAGCTTTGTATAAATATATAAAGTGCGCAAATCTAGGTGTTTCACTTCATAGTACACTCGTTTTTTGAGAGCTCGTGGCAAATATGTGTACTATTGCGCAGCAGATTGTGAAGTTAGTTTCACAAACAGAAGCTGACCCAAAAGTACAATATCTGTAACAGATTTTTCTCTAACGAAATCTATAACTTCTTTGCTGTCCGGGTGACGCCGCGTAGTGGGCTGAGAGGCCGACGTTTCGCCTGACATGTCGCAGGCTTCATCAGGGCATTGACATCGCGATGTTCTGCGTCGGGTATTAAATATTGTCCGGCCTGGGCGGCCGGGTGGGGTGGGTGCGCCGTGATTGGCGGAGGGGTCGCTCTGATTGGCTGGCGGTCTGTGCCAACCCGCGCCTCGCGCCGGGCGTCCTCGAGGTCGGACGGCGTGTGGCAGCTCCCTCGCAGTCGCGGATTGGCGGGAGCAGCGATTTCCAGGCCGGGTTAAGGTTGAGCCCGGCGTCCGCGTTGATGTTTTGCGGCCGTCTGTTGATATCTAAAGCTTCTTTGAAGCGCCTGGGCCAGTACCTATTTTCCTTATGCAGGAGCCGAGTCTTGTCGAACTCGATGGCATGTCCCGAGACCTCCGAGTGGTGCGCTATAGCGGAACGGTTGGTGTTGTTCTTGTTGTAATGGGAGATGTGCTCCCTAAGGCGTTCCAACACAGTGCGCCCGGTCTCACCGATGTACGTCCTGCCACAGCTGCAGAGAACTTCGTAGACACCAGCCGACTGGAGAGGTGGTGACGGGTCTTTGATGCGTACCAGGGCGTTGTGCAGCTTGTCAGGAGCTGTGTAAACCGTCCGGATGTTAATTTTCTTAAGCAGTTTTCCCAATCGGTCGGTGACACCGCGGACGTAAGGAAGCACGGCTAATTGTATTCTCCTACTCTCCTCCGAGTCCGTAGCAGCCTGTTGATCTTCGGTGCTGCCGCCGTCTTCGGTGACACCACGCCCGTCTAGGATGCCACGACCTTCGGGGTTGTCGCAACCCTCGGAGTGGCCCGCAGCACAGGTCAGCGCACGTCTGATCGCAGTTCGGGAATAGCCGTTGGCCCTGAACGTATGTTCAAGTTTCCGGAGTTCATCAGGCAGAGAGCGCTCGTCGCACACCTTGATAGCTCGTGTGGTTAACGTCTTTAAAATGCCTAATTTTGTAGACGGATGGTGATGAGACTCTGCGTGGAGGTATCTGTCCGTGTGAGTCGGCTTTCGGTAGACAGAGTGTGCCAAAGTGCCATCTTCGCGCTTACTGACAAGAACGTCCAAGAAAGGCAGACAGTTGTTTTCTTCGGTCTCCATGGTGAACTTTATGTTGTCATGGATGTTGTTCAGATACAGTAGAAATTCCTGGATATGTCAGGCGAAACGTCGGCCTCTCAGCCCACTACGCGGCGTCATCCGGACAGCAAAGAAGTTATCGACTCGAGCCGCGGAAGCCTACGCGTACATCTAACGAAATCTGTTCTAAAAATTAATGTTCAAATATGGTCATGAACATTTTTTTAAAAGAATAGTTTTTGGCAATTTAATGCAATTTTATAAAAAGGGTACTAAAGAATGACGAGTATCCCATTTCCGTCGTGCTATTCGTATTATTCGCAATTTTTACACTCTCACTCTTCTTTGTAAGAAGAGAAAGTTGCATAATCGTGCACCAAAACAGGGGCATTTTCGGCAGAACTCTTATTGCCGGGCCCTGGTAATGAGAAAAGTGGATAAAACCTGTTGCTATATAAAGTAAATTATTTCCTCCAACACACGGTGTAGCCAGAATCCATGTTTCGTGGATCCTTGATACCGAAATATCGGTTGATGGTAAAACGCCTATCTGTCCGTGCATTGATTCGACTGGCCGTCCATCCGTGGTCAACGCTTACCGTTCAGCCGACTTTCTCCAAAATTGATGTTTTCTGATCGATTTGAACTTAAGGCTTTGAGAGTTTTAACCGGATATTTTGATTTTTTAGGGTACTTTACAAGAAGCCCCAAAAACATTTTCAAACTTCTCTCAAAAATGGCACCAAATTTTGTGATTAAAATTTGTTCTCGAATAGCGTATATGAGGTTTAAGAGAATGGTGCAGGTCTCACGATCGTTGAAATGCCAAATTTTTCGAAAAATGTAAAAGTGCAATTTGTTTTGGGCGTCTTCTTACAACTATCATATCGAAGATGGATATTTTTTTACTTAATGAAACCTGTTTCTTGAAGACATATCTTGAAATAATGTTAATTCCAATTTTTCGAACTTACGAGAAGGTTTAGGGTGGTTTTGCACGAATTATATGCAATTTTTATTTTTTTAAACATTTTTTTTCGAATTGGCATCACTTTTTTCTTTAAATTTTCTCCTCGAACGCATGAAGCGACAGTAAAAATATGGTGCTAGTCCCATTTTCGGCGAAATCACTGCATTTTCGAAAATTGCAAAATGTTCATATTTCACAAGTACGAAATTGAAGATAGAGACTTTTGGCTTTGACAAAGTCGGTTCTTGGAAAAAGGTAATGTACAGTTTATTAAAAACAGTACTTTCCGAGTAACATACGATTGAAATTAATACAATTTATATAAAAATTCTCAAAGAATGCTCCGATTTTTCCCAATATTTTGCAAGGACAGAAGAAGGGACGCTTAAAAGAATCGCGTGGGTCTCATTTTCAGTGAACTTTCTAAATTTTCGAAAATTGCAAATTTATAAATTATACAAGAAAGTATGAGCTGTTGTAGCACCACTTGCTAGAATAAATTTATGTGAGTTTCATGAACTTTTTGTTCGAAATGTGTCAAATTAGTGGAATAATGAAAACCCAATTAAATATTTGTTCAGTCTACACAATTCTGTCAGTATCAGAGATAGTTCCATACAAATTAAATTGTCTCTTCGGGAAATTTATGTGTATTGAAAATGATAGACCATGAATCATCTTTCTTATTATTTTTGTCAAGTTATTTGAAATCAAGCTGGAAGAGCCTAGTTAACGATACGTTTTTCTCATTGTAATATTCCTAACACTATTACTTCATATTCACTACTGTCTACCATTACTTTTCAGATTTTGTATTGAATATTAACTTACGTTGTAGGATGCAGAAGTTTTCTGTGTTCAAATGGGTCGTAGTCACCAGTCTCTTCGTCAGTAACTGGCTTGTCAACTAGTGGCGTGGTGGAACCAGCAGCAACAGTGATAGGTATTTCGTTCTTGTCACATTTATATCTGAAAAATAAAAAAAACAGAAATATTTCCAGTTGTTTTTAACAATTCCAGTAATGAAATATAAATATATTCTAATTATATTTCAAGCAAAAGAAATATGTGGCTGGCTAGAAGAAAAAGCAAATAAAAATTATTAAATTAACCTAAAAACAAAATTAAGCCCAAAAAATTAAGTTGGCATAGCATCACAACCACATAATGCCAGAAGCATCCAAAAATAAAACACCGCCCAATCATATGCATAATAAAACACTAATTTTAGGTTAATTAAGTGCCGTATTTCCGAATATCAGTCTCTTTTGGATTTATGAATATTGTCGGTGTTAGTGGTTTTAATCTGGTGGTTTTTAATTAAGTGGCTTTTTTAAAGCCCACCCGCCCACTAGAAGCCCACAGCGCCCGCCTAGAAAATACTTGTCTATATTGTTTATTTATTTTTTATTTTATTTTTATTTAACCTAAAAAACAGTTAAAACTACGTATGACGTGCTATGGGGAGAAGTGAATTGTGTGCGCATTTTCAAAATTCTGTGATCCCTACTCTACCTCATATACTACTTGAATTTTGAATGAATGAAGAGGGGGGAAAATGCAACCTCCCATGTTATAAAAATCTATTTTCAGCACAAATAAGCAATAAATTTTGGGCTCTTATCCATGTTGTCTTTCGGAATAATACTTCCTGCCGCGACAACATGGAAACGATAATTTGAATAACTATATTTCCTAATGAATTCTAGAAGACGTGCACAGCTAATGAAGTTACATTTATGTCGAGAAGCAAAACAAGGGGCCATCTCAACATTTGCTCAATGAATCAGGGAAAGTGGACGAAAAACCTGATCGAGATGGGGGTCATTGCCCCAGAAGCTGCGATACAATACTTGTTACATATTGTTTAGAATTATGCAGTCCAATGGTAAATAATACATTAAATATCACTGTTAAAATTGATGTTACTTCCCTTGTGATGCTCAGTATAGTCCTAGTTCTATAGAAACAGTTATGCAGCAGAAACGATTTCACTTGGGATTTAAACTTTTCTATTGAATTTAATCGTTTAATGTCATCTGGCAAAGTGTTGTAAAATAATGTACATGTATTTTATGTGAATTTTTTGGATTGAGCTGTTGATACTGTCACCTGATGAATATGATTTCTACGTCGAGTGTTATAGTAATAGACATCGGCGTTTTCTGAAAATATATTCCCGCCCTTAAGCAAGTCATTTTTGACAAAAACCACTGATTCGTAAATCAACAAACAAAGTAATGGTAAAATTCCTACGTTAATGAAGAGAGGCTTGCAAGGATCACGTGGGTGGGTTTTGGTTATTATTCGTACAATTCGTTTTTGTAATCTAAAAGTCTGGGAGCTATAAGATGTATTTCCTCAGAATATTATGCGGGAAGGCGGGAATCTCCGGCGGGAATGAACATTCGCGAAATATACACAACGAGCAGTATGAAGGCTGACTGAATTTGAAAGAATTCTGAACGCGTAGCATAATGAACTTCATTTTGTGTTCAATTCATTTAAATGGACGTTCCATTTAAGGTTTGAATTGAGGAACCTAAAAATTTTGTTGCATTAACATCAGTCAATGGTACACCGTGTATTTTCAATGGAGCACGGAATGGTTTATTTGAAATGGAAAACTGCATTAAAACCGTTTTCTTTTCGTTTACTATTAATTTCTTATTTCGGAACCAATTTGAAACATTTGATTTTGTACTATTTACGGTTTCTTTATTGCAAAGGATGTTCGTATCATCCGCAAAGAGAACTGTTCTTCCGTTTCAAATCGTCGAGGGCATATCGTTTACGTAAAGTAGGAACAGAATTGGGGCCTAAAATCAATCCTTGAGGAACTCCACATGCAATGGGCAGAGTCGGAAAGGTGCGTACGTAATGATCCATCATTCCAGTAAGGTATTTCCACTCTCTGAGATCGTTGTTTAAGGTACGAGCTTAACCAATCTAGAGCAATACCACGGATTCCATGGGAAGGTAATTTTGAAAGTAAAATGTCATGATCAATGACGTCAAAAGCTTTTGAGTGATCTAAAAATAATCCAATAGGTGCCTCGTTTTCATCCAATGATGAAGCGACATCTTTAAGAAAAGAAAATATGGCTGTTTTCGTAGATTCTGATTTTCTAAGTCCATGTTGGCAATCTGTTGTGTGTGCGTCGTGTTTCTTGAGAAATGTTTCCATTCGTACGTAAAAGAGTCTCTCTAATATTTTTGAAAAAACTGATAGAAGAGAAATGGGCCGATAATTTTGAATTTAATTTTTGTTGCCTTTTTTGAAGAGTGGTTTAATTTTAGCTGTTTTGAAAATATCTGGAAATGTTCCAGTGCATAAGGATGCATTAAATATGTGAGTTTAACGGGTGTATAATGGCATACGCACAGGTCTTTAACAAAGAATCCGGGAATTCATCTAAACCGGACGAATATTTATTTTTTAGTTTACCGATTATTTTGAGAATTTCATAGGAAGAAGTTTCGGAAACGAACATCGTGTCTAAAATTTTGGGTGAACTGTCTGTTATTGAATTTTGTGGCTGAAGGTCCTTAGTGAGATCGGCAGCAATTCTCGAAATGTATTGGTTAAAGAGACTAGCCACTGTCGCCGGATCGCTCACATTTATATCGTTATATTTTGAAACAACTTTCTCTACAAGGTTTCTAGTTGATTTGGTCGTATTTTTTATTATATTCCACATTGCTTTTGTTTTGTGAATTGAGTTCAAAATATTCTGATCGTGTTTCATGATTTTAGCCTGCCTTATGACTTTTCTTAACAATGATTTGTATTTTGTAAAGTAGATGAGGAAATCTTGAGATACGTTATGACGTTTGGAAATGAAAGAATGAATTCGCTTGTTTTTACAAGATGTCCTAATCCCTTGTGTTATCCAAGAATTGCTTTTCCGTGAAATATTTAATTTTCTTTTTTGAAGAGGAAAACAAGTGTTAAAATGAAATGAAAGAGTTGAAAAAAATATATTTGTCGTTTGTATCAACAGTATTATAAACCGCTTCCCATGACTCCTGCATCAAGTAATCAATGAATAATTTTATTTTACTTTTTGTAAACAATCTAGTCATACGTGAATTATTTGTGTCATTGATCGCATTTCTTATAATGGTAAGAATTTGTGCATTGTGGTCACTGTGTCCTAAATCTTTTGTTTCAAATTCATATCGAGTAATAGTTTTGTTAATTATAATTTGATCAATTGCCTTCATTGATTTTTGTGTGATCCGTGTAGGTACATTAATTGTAATGCCTAAATTGAAATTGGATGTGTGACGGTCCAATCAGACGTGTCCAAAATAAATACAAAACATTGGATTAGGACTAAAAAACACTTTAATTTCGTATGTTAATTAGAACGAAAACATGTGAAGGTGCACGAGTGAAAGATATTTTTTAATAGATTGATATTCTAAAGAACTGTACCGAAAATAGACTGTGAAAATATAAATAAATTAAAACAGGACATATTTATAAATAATGGCACGTCGCAACCATGTAATGTTTCATAAATAAAAGAATTTTCGTGATAAAAAATTATTTTCCATATTAGGAATGTGAGAGTCGAATGTTCTGACAAACATGACGAACGATTACTGATAAATGTTAAAATAAGAAAACAAGTGATTGGGAAATGGGTTACGAACATTATAAATATTGTGGAATACATTTAGGAATTGATGGTAACGTTCAAAGGATATTAAAAACAATATAACATAAAAAGAAAGATGTAAAGAAACAGTTGAATTGTAAGACAAGAGTTGTCTTTTATTTTAAATTACGCGGTATGGTAGAATAAAAAAATTGATGAGATGTGACGGAGATTCCGTGGCGAACCTATCGTGTGGTTTTGGGTTGTAAGGACGATTACTTATGAGATGATCTCGAGTTGCCGTAGAGGACGCATCGCGTGTTAGTTTCGAAGTTTCTAATTTTTATTAAGTTAATTTTGAAGACGTTATATTTTTTTTGTTGAAATGTTGGGATATGAACAGCAATGGCAGCCAATCGTCCTGCTGCAAAAAGGAAAGTTTAGAAACATTATATTTTGTTTTTCTATCATCGAAATTCATAGCAACGCCAAAATTGTTAGTTTTTAAGACCTTAGAGAAAAGACATGGCCATTCATTTGTTTTTAAATTATTCAAACTGATGAAGTGCACTCGTGTGAATGTTGAAAGAAAATATGTATCGTAAATATTAGATTGTACATAATTTTTTCAAAGGATATTTTATGTGTTAGTTCTTTTTTGTTATGTATACACTTGTTTTAATGTCGTCACAAGCGAGTTAAAATTCGCTGAATATTTTGTCAAATGAATACGGAATAAACCATGTTGGATTGCGAACGTTGGATTGCTTCCTTGCGTGACTGACGTGCTCGGACTGTGCTCCAATATTTTACTAATTTTGACTACTTTCTTACATCTTTCAGGTACCTTTTGTTTTTAAATTGTTTTCTTTACTTGTTTACTTGTTACAGGAACGCTGAAAGAGATTTATATTGTCCGTAGCAGTGGAAAAGAAGTAAATAGTTATTTGTTTAAAAGACAGCGTAACGGACAAACGTGCATTTTAACGAGTTCAAAGACTTTTAATACATATTTGGTGTACAAATAAATTTAGTTTTGCGTAAAGGGTTAAACAACTAGTGAAAGTGTTGTGATAATTGTGAAAAACATCAAAATTCAAAGTTTCGCATATATTAGTAACGGAAAATTTTGAACCTTGTGATTTCAAAAGAATATCAAAGTGGTGAATTTTTGTGGCCTTTAAAGAGGTAAAGTATAGTAATCTAATTGTATTTATTAGTTTGCAGCTTAGATCTATTAACGGAAACACACTCAACTCTACTCGCAATTAACCAATAACATTTGAATACTAATTAGAATCCCATTTCTTTTATTTTTTAAATACTTTAAACATAAATTAAATAATTTTAATACACGTAAATTAAAAAGATAATTTAGGAAACATTTTTGACACATAATCTGATTTCTCATCTAATTATTTATTCTCATATTTGCCACGCATTTGATACGCATTCGTGACATGGCTACTATTCGCTATACACTTTCTACTCTGTACACTCTCAAAGCCGACCTTCTGAAAGCCTTCACACACGTAAACAAAAATTTAGATGAACATATCCGAAGGCTCGAAGAGGTCGTTCAAAACTCAGACGGTTGGACAACAATAGGCAACACCGCAGAAACTTTCAACCGTCCATCCGCGAAAGCAAAAACACAATCATCACAACCAATCATGACTCAAAACAGATTTGCTGTGTTAGATTATGACAATGATTTTCCATGCCTTCCCAATCCTCACTACCCCCTCCCATCATCGACACGTCCACCCACAAACCGACGCAAACAGGCTAGCAAGCGCAAAGAAACAAAGACACGTAGAGTTGCGCAACCTGGCCCACAAGTGAACAAGGACATTCCTACTGAGCCCACGAAAAAGGTACTAATTTTAGCAGATAGCCATGGGCGACAAATCTCCTCCCTGCTCAGTGGGAAACTCCCATCCAATTTCTCTGTCATGTGTGTGTTTAAACCTAACGGGAGGTTTGCCGACGTGATCAGTGAATTGGACACCCACACAAAAACTCTCACCAAACGGGATACAGTCATCATCATAGGAGGGCAGAATGACATCAATTTGGGTGGTCACTTTACACCTGAGCAACATGTTGACAAACTACAACGTGCCGCCCAAAACACGAACATTGTAATCTCGACTCTGCCCTTCTGGTACAACAAACCAACACTGTGCAAAGAAATTAGACACGCAAACAACAAATTAAAACTGCATCTGAGAGGCACACATGTTAAATTATTTGAGCTTAACTTTCTCTCAGAAAAACACTTCACCCGGCATGGTCTTCACTTGAACCTTGTCGGAAAACATGCACTCGGTAGCGAACTTGCCAAACACATCCTTACACCTCAGCAGTATCCTATCCAAGATTCATCCCCACCTACATCTCCTAGTTCTCTTCCATCCTCCGGAACCCCTTTGGACCCAATTACCTTATCCCCTGAACCTAATCCTTGTACTACCTCTCCCATTATTCATTCCCCTACATCTGTAACCCCTCCTTCCTCACCTCCTAACACTGCTGGGACACGATACTTCCTTCGACCACGCACTCGAGGTAAAAATGAGATAAATAAATAGCAACTAGAGTCAGATGCAGTAGAAAAGTATCCGTGTAGGTACATGAAAAATATTCAAATAATGCATCATAATGTGCAATCTCTTTCAAATAAAATTGAATTTATCGAGGCAGCATTAGAGTGTGATCTCAGTCAAGTAGATGTTCTTTGCTTTACAGAACATTGGTTATCTCATAATGATCTAAACACACTCCAAATTCCTAGCTTTTACCTTGCAGGATCTTATTGTAGAGCAAGGGAATCAAATAAAGGCCCTGCTTACGGAGGTTCGTGTATTTATGTAAGAAATAATATTGATTCTACCTTCTTGTCAGAATTCAATTTATATGCAGTTGAAAAAGTTTTTGAAATAACAGTTGTACATCTTACTACGCTCAAAATTATTTTACTTTGCATCTACAGACCTCCAACAAAGCAAGCATTAGATTATTTCAATTTCGTAGAAAATCTAGAGATAACTCTGAACAAAATTAGTAATCTCTCTTTTAAATCCATTGTTGTATGTGGAGATTTCAATATTGATTTTCTGAGCGAATCCCACGAAAAAGAGCAGTTTCTCAATTTAATTCATTCTTTTAATTTAGATATTACAGTGAACGTACCTACACGGAATACTCTTAAATCACAAACAGCAATAGATCAAATTATAATTAACAAAACCACAACTAGATATGAAATAATAACGAATAATCTAGGTTACAGTGACCACGATGCACAAATTCTTACAATTACTAATAACATGAATACTGACACAATAAATAAAACACGCATGTGCAGAGCATTTACTACAGTTAACATAAAGTTATTTACGGACTACTTGCTGAAAGAATCATGGGAGGCAGTTTATAACGCTATTGACACAAATGAAAAATATAATTTATTTTTCTCAAAGCTTTCATTTCTCTTTAACGCATGCTTTCCTATTAAAAAGAGAAAATTAAACATTTCACGAAAAAGTAATACTTGGATCACAAAAGGAATTAGAACATCGTGTAAAAATAAACGTACTCTCTACTTTATTTCTAAACGTCATGACGTATCTCAAGATTTCCTTATCTACTTTAAAAAATACAAAACATTGTTACGAAAAGTCATAAGGCAGGCTAAAATCATGAAAAACGATCAGGATATTTTGAACTCAAATAATAAAACAAAAGCAATGTGGAATATAATAAACAATACTACCAAATCAACTAGAAAACCCGTAGAGAATGTTGTTTTAAAATATAACGATATAAATGTGAACGATCCGGCAACAGTGGCTAATCTCTTTAACCAATACTTTTCGAGAATTGCTGCCGATCTCACTAAGGGTTTTCAGCCACAAAATTCAAAAACAGACAGTTCACCCAAAATTTTAGACACAATGTTCGTTTCCGAAACTTCTTCCTATGAAATTCTCAAAATAATCGGTAAACTAAAAAATAAATATTCGTCCGGTTTAGATGAATTCCCGGATTCTTTGTTAAAGACTTGTGCGTATGCCATTATACACCCGTTAACTCACATATTTAATGCATCTTTATGCACTGGAACGTTTCCAGATATTTTCAAAACAGCTAAAATTAAGCCGCTTTTCAAAAAAGGCAACAAAAATGAAATTCAAAATTATCGGCCCATTTCTCTTCTATCAGTTTTTTCAAAAATATTAGAGAGACTTTTTTACGTACGAATGGAAACCTTTCTCACTAAACACGACGCGCTTTCAGATTGCCAACATGGATTTAGAAAATCAAAATCAACGGAAACAGCTATATTTTCTTTTCTTAAAGATGTCGCCTCATCATTGGATCAAAACGAGGCACCTATTGGATTATTTTTAGATCTCTCAAAAGCTTTTGACGTCATTGATCATGACATTTTACTTTCCAAATTACCTTCATATGGAATTCGTGGTATTGCTCTAGATTGGTTATGTTCGTACCTTAAACAACGATCTCAGAGAGTTGAAATACCTTACTGGAATGATGGAACATTACGTACGCACCTTTCCGACTCTTTGCCCATTGCATGTGGAGTTCCTCAAGGATCGATTTTAGGCCCTATTCTGTTCCTACTTTACGTAAACGATATGCCCTCGACGATTCGAAACGGAAGAACGGTTCTCTTTGCGGATGATACGAACATCCTTTGCAATAAAGAAACCGTAAATAGTACAATATCAGATGTTTCAAATTGGTTCCGAAATAACAAATTAATAGTAAACGAAAAGAAAACGGTTTTAATGCAGTTTTCCATTCAAATAAACAATTCTGTGCTCCATTGAAAATGAACAGTGTACCATTGACTGATGTTAAGGCAACAAAATTTTTAGGTCTCTCAATTCAGTCAAACCTTAAATGGAACGTCCATTTAAATGAATTGAACACAAAATTAAGTTCATTATGCTACGCGTTCAGAATTCTTGCAAATTCAGTCAGCCTTCATACTGCTCGTTGTGTATACTTCGCGAATGTTCATTCCCGCCTGAGATATGGCATAATATTCTGGGGAAATACATCTTATAGCTCCCAGACTTTTAGATTACAAAAACGAATTGTACGAATAATAACCAAATCCCACCCACGTGATTCATGTAAGCCTCTCTTCATTAATCTAGGAATTCTACCATTACCGTGTCTTTTTATTTACGAATCAGTGGTTTTTGTAAAAAATGACTTGCTCAAGGGCGGGAATATTTTTCAGAAAATGCCGAAGTCTATTACTATAACACTCGACGTAGAAATCATATTCATCAGGTGACAGTATCAACAGCTCATTACAAAAAATTCACATACAATACATGTACATTATTTTACAACACTTTGCCAGATGACATTAAACGATTAAATTCAATAGAAAAGTTTAAATCACAAGTGAAATCGTTTCTGCTGCATAACTGTTTCTATACAATTAGAGACTATACTGAGCATCACAAGAAAAGTAACATTAATTTTAACAATGATACATAATGCATTATTTACCATTTGGACTGTATAAATAAGTATAAACAACCTGTAACAACTATTGTACTACAGCTTCCGGGTCAATGACCCCCATCTCGATCAGGTTTTTCGTCCAGTTTCCCTGATCCATTGAGCAAATGCTGAGATGGCCCCTTGTTTTGCTTCTGGACATAAATGTAACTTCATTTTCTGTGCACGTCTTCTAGAATTCAGTGGGAAATACAATTATTCAAATTATCGTTTCCATGTTGTCGCGGCAGGAAGTAATAAGAGCCAAAATTTATTGCTTATTTATCTTTGAAAATAGATTTTATTACATGGGAGTTTTTTTGTTTTTTTCTCCCTTTCAAAATTCAAAATTTATTGCTTATTTACCCTTGAAAATAGATTTTTTTTACATGGGAGTTTTTTTGTTTTTTTTCTCCCTTTCAAAATTCAAAATTTATTGCTTGTTTATCCTTGAAAATAGATTTTATTACATGGGAGTTTTTTTTTCTCCCTTTCAAAAATTCAAAATTTAAGTAGTATATGACTTAGTGTAGGGATCACAGAATTTTGAAAATGTGCACACAATTCACTTTTCCCCATAGCACGTCATACGCAGTTTTTAACTGTTTTTTGACGTAAAATAAATAAATAAATAAATAAATAAAACCAAGCCGGTATTTTTATACGGTTTTATGACAGAAATTTCATGGAGTTATTATTATTAGATAGCAACAACCTGCATGACAGAGAATAATTAAAATATATACATCTTCCTGAAATAATAGTAATATTATTCTGGATTTCCTGTATACGATCGATTTCGCGAACTCACGATAAATTCGTTAGAATGGTGTATCACAACCCGTATTATGTGAATCCTGCCACATCGAGATGTAATCTGTTTAACTTCTCGAAAACTTGAAGGCATTTAGTGTTAATGCCTTGCACATTCCATGTTTCAAATTGCATTGTTCTTTTTCGATTGCATTGTTGTTTATATTTTAGGTCCGACTTTGTTCCTTGGTTAGACTTTTAAAAGTAGGTATGTGTTTCTGAGAGACCAGCAGCTTGCTCGAAGAATGCAACTTTTATAAAATATTTTTAATAGTTTGGTTTTCGGTTCAAATGACGCAGTAAGATTTATCACTTCAAAATGTAACTACGCTTCGTACTCCATTGTCGTAACTTTGTACTCCACTAATTCATCATCGTTTGGTGAACGTGACTCATCGCCACAAAACAACTCAGATCATTATCACTAAGTACATTACTGTGACTAATTGCATTGATACTCAGAACATTACTACACTAATAAAATGCCTTCTTCCGCTCGTGATTTTGTACACAAAAGTACTACATACGCAAAACCCACACACCAATCAAATACAATTTACTTAATGGATGTCAGTTCTCCAGGACTTGTAGTTCAACAGTTAGTGTGAATACACAGAGAAGAACTGTTATGACAATGAAAAAAATTGTGGTGCTACAGCACACATTAATCGCCTTATTTGTAAAGGTAAGAGAGTCTTATAATAACACATGAATCTCAGTGGCGGCTCATGTGTATGAGCTACCGTGCTATAGCACGTAACCAAAGATCTCCAAAAATATTAATAACAAGCTCTTTCAGATAGCTTTAATTTACATTTAACTCCAACTAATTCATTTTCTGATGCTCCGCCTGCCTGCTTCCTTATGCGGGCGTGCGGGGAAGGCTAGTATAACAGGCCACTTCTCCAGTAGCGCGAAAACGTGGAGAGAAGAGCATAGTGCGCATGCGCCGGCCGATCTCCTCTTGCCCTTCAAGCCCGCGGTTTGCTGCTTCTGACGAGCTACGCGAAGGGATAGTTCATCCAAGGATGTACTAGTAGTCCCTTTAGTAGTCCTATGGTCCTAAAGTAGTCCCTTTAGCCGCAAGATGGCAGCAAACAAACACTGACGCCAAGTTCGTGAGAAGCCTGGATGAGCCTGGGCTCAGTCCTAGTACCACGTGCGTGCTCTGTGCTCGTGTTGTTACAGGTTACTAAAGGTGCATTGTGTAAATCTGTTTCTTTGATATCTTAAGACAGAGTACTGTTGCAAAAATGAATTCGGTGGGTAGTTTACTAAAGATGCAGTTCTCAACAAGATCATTGGAAGATAAAATTGAAATAAAACGTCTCGCCCACTCCATTATTACATATATCTCAAAAAGCTAAAGGTGGTAAGAATTGCAGTTGCAATAGAGTATTTAATCCCAGCATTTACGAAACTGACACGTGGATTTGTGGTTGTGATATTAGGAATGAACTTTTCTGTTTTCCAAGCATTCTTTTTGGAAACAACGACTCTTGGTCGCATGCGGGAGTAAAAGATCTCGCATATTTGAAAGAATATATCAAGAAACACTCTGAAAACAAGAAACATATGAATAATATGTTAGATCTTAGTGTTATAGGGAGTGTGAATGTTGCAACGCAGCTCAGTCGTGCTTACCACTCTTCGGTACAGAAGCATAACCAACAAGTCGAGAAAAATAGGTACATCCTCTAAAATAATAGACTGCATCAAAGTTTGTGGATCATTTGAGTTGGCTTTGAGGGGTCATGACGAATCTGAAACGTCCGACAATCCTGGTGTGTTTTTGGGACTCGTGGATTTTGTAAGTAGTTTAGACAGTGCCATAAAGGAACATATTGAATCCAATAAAGTTTTCAAAGGTACATCAAAAACAATTCAAAATGAGTTGTTAGAGTGCATGTTAGACGTGTGTCGCGAGAAGATTGTGGAGGAAATGGCAGAATCAGAATTTACTGCAGTTATGGCCGATGAAACAACGAACATTTGTGAACAATTGCAGCTAACAATATTGTTTAGATATGAAAAAACTGTTTCCCTTGTGAGAGATTTTGGAGATTTTTTAAAATCCGACGGAACAAAATGCAGACGCAATTTCAGACTGCATTCTCAAGGAAATGGACGGGATTTTCAAGGATAATCCAAATAAAATAATTGCTTAGACGTTTGATGGGACATCTGTCATGAGTGGGGCAACTAGCGAAGTGCAGGCAAAAATAACATGCCATTATCCAAACGCGTTTCAAATTCTTCAATGGAAATTTGTATTTAAGACGAGGTTTTATTTTTCTTTTAATACTCCTGAAGTAATATTTCGGTTCTACTATTAGGAAATCGAAAAGTTGAGAAAATGTCAAAGAAATGTACTTTCGGCGACGATAGATGGCAGCTAGCAGGAGGATAGGGAAAGACCGTAAAGCCAGGCCACACTAATGAAATTAGTATTCTTTACTACGATAAAATCTGTGTCATTCATAAAGCACCACTTGTTTATTATATTCTACATTGCTTTTGTTTTGTTATTTGAGTTCAAAATATACTGATCGCGTTTCATGATTTTAGCCTGCCTTATAACTTTCCTTAACAATTATTTATATTTTAGATGAGATACATTATGATGTTTAGAAATGAAAAAAAGAATTCTCTTGTTTTTACATGATGTCCTAACCCCTTGCGTTTTCCAAGAACTGCTTTTATGTGAAAATTTTCTTTTTTGAAGAGGAAAGCAAGTGTTAAAATGAAAAGAAAGCGTTGAAAAAAAGAATTATATTTATTGTTTGTATCAACAGTATTATGAACCTTCCCATGACTTCTGAATCAAGTAATCAACGAATAATTTTATTTTACTTCTAGTAAACAATCTACTCATACGCGTATTATTTATTGTCAGTGTTCGCATTTCTTATAATAGTAAGAATTTGTGCATCGTGGACACCGTATCCTAAATCTTTTATTTCAATTTCATATCGCGTGGTAATTTTGTTAATTATAATTTGATTGTCTTGATTGAATTTAGTGTGATCCGTATAGGTATATTTATTGTAATATCTAAACTGAAACTATATTCAATATCTAATATCTGAAGGAATTAATTAAATTGAGAAACTGCTCTTTCTCGCAAGATTCGACCAGAAAATCAATGTTAAAATCTTCGCATTCAACGATGGCTTCAAAAGAGTGATTGCTGACTTTCTTTAGTGTCATCTCCAGTTTTTCTAAGAACAAAATATAATATGCAGCTCAATTTGTTGAAGGTCAGTAGATGAAAAGTAATATCATTTTTAGCGAAGGAAGATGTACAACTGTAATTTCAAAAATATTTTCAACGGAATATGCATTTAACTCCTTCAAGGAGATAAAATCAATATTATTTCTAACGTAAATACAAGAACCTCCATATGCAGGACTTTTATGCGATTCCCTTGCTCTACAATAAACGACTGCGAGATAAAAGGTTGGAATTTGGAAATGGCTAAGTTCATGAGGAGATAACCAATGTTCTGTAACGGAGAGAACATCCATTTCATTTAAATCGCTTTGTAGAGCTGCCTGGATATATTCAGTTTTATTTGGAAAGGATTGAACATTATGATGCAGTATGTTTCTCTTGCAAGTACCTTTACGAATGTTTTTCTGCTGCATCTGACTGTAGTTGTTAGATATTTACTCCATTTTTTCCTCGAGTGTGTGGTCGAAGGGTGTAATGTGCCCCAGCAGTGACAAGTTGTGAGAAAATTGGGGCATAAGGTGTAGATGAATTGGTAGTGGGAATGGGAGAAACGGGAGTAGGTTGAGAAGAGGAGGGACGGGGGTTCGAAATAAGGGTGGGGGGTGAAGAACGTAAGGAAGTTGAAAGGGATGGATTTTTGGCAGGAGACTGCGTAGGACTGGAGTTGATGATACATTGTGCAAGCTGTGTACCGACTGCATGTTTTCCAGCAAGGTTCATGTGAAGACCATGCCATTAAGTGTTTTGCGAGAGGAAATTATTTTCAGAAAGTGTTACATTTGTTTCTCTCAGTTGCAGTTATAATTGCTGGTTTGCGTGCTTAATCTCGCTGCATAGTGTTGGTCAGTTTATCTTGCAAGATGGGAACAGGTAAGTAGACAAATGTTTAATTAATGAATAAATATTGTAGCCAGCCGCAAATTAATGCGACAATCTTATTTTCTATCCTGAATGCCAAAATACTTAATAAAGGAAGTAAGGTAAGGGGGTTCAAAATAAGGGTGAGGGGGAGAACATAAGGAATGTGAAAGGGATTAATTTTTGGCAGGAGACTGCGTAGGACTAGAGTTGACGATGTATTGTGCAAGCTTGTTACCGACTGCATGTTTTTCAGCATGGTTCTCGTGGATACCGTCCCGGGGGAAGTGTTTTGCAGAGAATAAATTAATTTCAAAAAGTGTTACATTTGTTTCTCTCAGTTTCATTTTTAATTCTTGGTTTGCGTGCTCAATCTCGCTGCACAGTGTTGGTCTGTTGTACCAGAAGGGCAGAATCGAGACTAGAATGTTAGTATCTTGGGCGGTACATTGTAATTTGTTTACATGTTGTTCAGGTGTAAAGTCACCGCCCAAATTAATGTCATTCGGTCCTCCTATGATAGTGATTGTGTCCTGATTGGACAGTGTCTTCATGTGGGTGTCCAATAGAGGTCTGCATTCTCCGCGATTTTTACCGGCCAGCGCCCGCTCGTCTCTCTTTCTCTCGAGACCACGCGCTCGACCGTCCTTCGCAGCCGGTGGGGGATGTCGGATCGTCGGATAAATATCGTCGCCACGTCCGATAAACATCGTTCCACGAAAAGGAAGGAGCATTGATTGATTTTTAAAATAAATGACCAATAATTTCCATTCTACAGAACTGAACTTATAAGCGAAATGTAAATAATCAATAAAATGTGTATAATAACTTCAAAATTCCACTTGTGAATTCAAAGAAAGGGTATTCATGTGTTCGAGATAAATTCTTTTCTTTGCAATGATTAGACATCGGATATTTAGGAAATTGCCTGTTTTATTCTTATGAACATTTGTACATGCTTTTGGTATAAATGCAAGAATTATGAAAAATTAACAATTCTGACGAATATTTATTTTGGTTACTTTCACGTAAATGCATTTTAAGGCATATTTAATTTTCTAAGCTTCTTTTATTGAAATTTATTTATATTTTCTTATTGTGTTGGTTAATAATTTGTGTTTAAATCATTTTGACTTTTGCTAATTCTAGTCGTACGTATCAAATCTCTCATTTTTGTCTAGTTCTACAGAGAGGATGTTATTAGTGTTTGAATAGGATGTTCTATATTTTTAGAGATGAAGAGCTCGTCTTTTTCTCACCTCTTCACTCAACAAAAGAAGTGAAGGGTCGGAGGTGACCGGTGGGTCATGGGGAGCGCTGCGGCAGATTCGTGATGCCAACATATCACTCGCTTCCTAAGGGGCAAATTACCTCGACTTCCGACATTGATATCTCACCGTCAGGTGTTCGTCAGGAAAGTAATGCATGGGAAGGAAGACTCTTTTAGTTCAAAGAATTTCTTTCGTATGCCAGTTATGAACATTAAAGGCAATTATTTTTGTTATTTCTAGGCATATACTAAATTATAATATTAGATTTTTTCTATTCCCCAAGAATGTTATAAAATCATTAATTTTCTCTCTTTTTTATTGCGTACATACAAATGTTCTGCTTAATTTAGATGCAATGAAATATATTAGAGCATATCCCTTCCAATTTTGTATTTTTGTTTAATTTTACCTGCTTAACGACAAGACGTTTTCACGCAAGGAAAAATAGTACCCACCTAAGTATTGTTTAGCATATGCGTTTTTATTATATACCCATGAAATTATGATCAAATGTTAATTGTGTTTAATAAATATGCCTTTTATTCGGATTTGAAAGAAACTTAAATGACAATTGGTACGAAGCGTGGTTTCTTCGATCACCACCAGGCGAAAGCCGGAGCAGTACCCTAACAAACGGACCGCGCGCGATCTTTCCTTCCTCTTCCTGTCCTATCCTCACCCGTTACTCACACACACTTACACCAACATGCACTTCACTACTTCACATGCCGAGAGCTCGGTCAGGAACTTAGGACTTGTCCCAGTTGGGGCGGTGCCCCGCTAGTGGGAGATACCTGCTCGAGGAAAACCCCGTTAGCCGACGGTAGTTTGGTGTCGGATCTGGCCATCCAGTGGGGAATATCACCGCCACATCCTGAGCAAAAACACTCACTACACTTACGAGACTAATGACCATAGTAGTTGTCGCGCCCGGAATCACTAACAATCAATCAACCAATTTGTAAATACGAAGTTCATTAAGGTTTCGATATTCGTTTAATATTAGTAGTATATTGGTTCGTCTTGGTTGTAGCAAAAAAATAGTCGAAATTATATTTTCAGCTAACATTTAACAAACACAACTAAACAAACCGATCTCTAAAAATTTCTAAAAATAATAGATAAATCACAAAAATTCAAGAGCACAACAGATGTTCATGTCGTAAGATGGCGTTAACCAGTCAAATAGAAATAGATTTGAGGCGTTGTTTTGTCTTAGGTTTTTGTTTCTCCAGAAAGCTTTTTCGGTCGCATTGCGGCCATCTTCAGTGCGATTCTGAACCAGCTGGGGGTCTCAGTCCAGAAAGACAGCCTTCTATTTCTATGACGCAAGTGCCGTAAACTCCACACCATTTCCTACCACAACCAGTCAAATGTTAATATCTGCAATTCGAGAAACGTCAGCTATTGTCTTTTGCGTAATCACTTGGAAGATCCCTTCTTCAATATAATATAATATTTACAGGTAGTCTATGAATGGTTTCCAATTCAACGTAATGAAATTAATGATTGTTAATGAAATTAATTACTGCAAACACAGTTTTCGCTAATTCATTAAGGATCAGTAGCGAACCAACTGTCATGAATCATTTCAAAATTCAATTTTGTATCACGTTTTTGGGTGTAAATCCACTAACGTATTTCCAGTGATATTGTAACGCAAATTTATATTTTTTGATTAATTGTGAATAAATGTAAACAATACAATTAAATATTTAAACTTTTTTGATTCAGAGAAGCAAACTCAAGTTATATATATATATATATATATATATATATATATATATATATATATATATATATATATAACAATGTTTTTTGTTATTTCTAGTTATTCAAAATAAACATTTCACACTTTAGTGAAGAGTTTAGCGTTAAGAATTGGCATTACTCTCGACGATCTGTAGCAAGGGTTGTGTACAGTTTTTAAATAGCAATCGCAGTGCGCGGAAGGATCAAAAGGACGAACAGGGACAAAGGGGGAAAAGTGGAATAAAGCGGGGAAAGGAGGACGAAGAGGGATAAAATTGGGGTGGGACAAATGAGACAATGGAGACAAAGGAACAAATGGGACAAGGAGACTACTGTCCGCCAGTGCGGGCACTTCAGAAAACCCGCCGGCTGCGCAACGGGCCACGAGATATCCCGCACCGCCGCCAGAGGGAAGCCGAAGCATGCGCCGTGGCGGAGCGACCGGGCGACTTGGAAGAACCCCCCTCCAGCCAGAGCAGCTACCCCTCCCAACGAGAGGACAAAATGGGACGAGAGGACAAAATGAGACGAGAGGACAAAATGAGACGAGAGGACAAAATGAGACCAGAGGACAAAATGAGACGAGAGGACAAAATGAGACGAGAGGACAAAATGAGACGAGAGGACAAAATGAGACGAGAGGACAAAATGAGACGAGAGGACAAAATGAGACGAGAGGACAAAATGAGACGAGAGGACAAAATGAGACGAGAGGACAAAATGAGACCAGAGGACAAAATGAGACCAGAGGACAAAATGAGACCAGAGGACAAAATGAGATCAGAGGACAAAATGAGACCACAGGACAAAATGAGACGAGAGGACAAAATGAGACCACAGGACAAAATGAGACCAGAGGACAAAATGAGACGAGAGGACAAAATGAGACGAGAGGACAAAATGAGACGAGAGGACAAAATGAGACGAGAGGACAAAATGAGACGAGAGGACAAAATGAGACGAGAGGACAAAATGAGACGAGAGGACAAAATGAGACGAGAGGACAAAATGAGACGAGAGGACAAAATGAGACGAGAGGACAAAATGAGACCAGAGGACAAAATGAGACCAGAGGACAAAATGAGACCAGAGGACAAAATGAGACCAGAGGACAAAATGAGACCAGAGGACAAAATGACACCAGGGGACAAAATGAGACCAGAGGACAAAATGAGACGAGGACAAAATGAGACCAGAGGACAAAATGAGACCAGAGGACAAAATGAGACCAGAGGACAAAATGAGACCAGAGGACAAAATGAGACCAGAGGACAAAATGAGACCAGAGGACAAAATGAGACCAGAGGACAAAATGAGACCAGAGGACAAAATGAGACCAGAGGACAAAATGAGACGAGACCAGAGGACAAAATGAGACCAGAGGACAAAATGAGACCAGAGGACAAAATGAGACCAGAGGACAAAATGAGACCAGAGGACAAAATGAGACCAGAGGACAAAATGAGACCAGAGGACAAAATGAGACCAGAGGACAAAATGAGACCAGAGGACAAAATGAGACCAGAGGACAAAATGGAACAAGGGGATAAGTGGACAAATTAGAACAAGTGGGACAAAAGAGACATATTTACCCAAAGATTTATGAGTACTGGTAAAATCTATTCCTGAGAGTCCCCTAAAATAATGTTAATGTATCCTGGAGCATTTTAACGGCCGTTGTTATAGAAGCGGTCTTAATGCGTTGTTTAGATGGTTGACTGCTAAGGGGCTAAGTGTGTGTTTACCGACGTAAATAACAAAAAAAAACCAATGAAGTTGAATTTTTAAAATTTAACATGTTATTGTTGAAAGGTATGAAATACTTCCTACAAGGCAACGGTTTAAAATGAACTTGAAAATGATTGATAGTTTGTGTTCTAATGAAGTAAATCTCATGCACAGAAAAGTTTGCAAAGAAAATCTAAATAACTACACAATGGCCTCAAATTCATGATTAATTCATGTTTGGTCTCACGCTTCGGTGACATTTAATACGCAAGTAGACGTTGAAGGCCTGGAAGGAGAAGAAATATCGTTGTTGCCTTCACTACCAGACCTTCAGGGTCACAATTGCGTTTATGTTTTAAGTCGGATCCCGAAAGTGATATTAAAAGGGTACCACCGGATAATTTGGTAAAACGTTCTCTTACACCAAATAACATATGAGTAGGTACTCTGAAATATAAACATAAAAATATAACATAAAATAATATTTTATATTATGTATAAATTAAATTATATATAACAAAAAGTCTAACATAATAATAATAATAATAATAATAATAATAATAATAATAATAATAATAATAATAATAATAATTTTGAAAGGTTTCTTAGCCTCCGTCTCACCACCCACACCCCTCTACAGCCTAAAACTGTGAGGGAAACTGGGAGACTGTGAGGAAATGAAAGGAGACATGTTGGACACGGATTATATTCTTAGGCAGTAATCTACAAAATACGCCCTTTTTGATCGTTCTTTTACAATTTGGCAGATTTAGTTTTCTCTTGACAGCCCTTACTCCATAGCATGGGTGAACAGAAAAGTGCAGAAGCCGAAATAAATGTAAAATTAATTTTAAGGAAAGTACCGAAATTATATTTCACGATCAAATTATAGGGACTATTTTATTTTCTGTACATTTTAATCTCAACGCTCAGCAATATTGGAAAGGATTCTCTCGCATAGGGCCGTGACTATAATGCTGTAAATCACATTTTGGGGGATGGGCGTTTGCAATTGGGTACGACTTTAAATAAATTTTCATGCAATTATTAACAAAGTGCAGAGTTTTCGAACGTGTCGAGATATACTTATTTATACGTATACAAGAATCAATTCTTGGGTCAGGGAAAGCACAACTTTTTTTCTCTAGTCTGAAACAACTACAGTTGTGAGAGCGTAAGCTTCCGCGCCCACTCCCCATTCCGCTCCGAGCAGTCGACCTGGGTGGATCTCTGAGCGCAGTGCTACTCTCAGTAGCACATTACGCTTCGTAGTGTTAAAGTGCATAAGCGAAAAGTTAAAGTATACATAGTGCGCAATTTTAACTGAAGAGCAGTGATATAATAAGCAACGCTGACCTGAGCCAATGCATCGCCGATGACTTATCCCTGGTCTATCTAACCGACTGTGATATTCCAGTTTCATACGCACCAGATATTTTCTCTATCATCCAATCAAGATTCCTGATACACTAGACATAGGAATAACCAACACTAATGCCAATTTTAACTCAACCACGCATTTTGAACTCAAGTCGACTCAGATCACCTTCCAGTATTAATTTCTGCAGACCAATCCCCTCTCCCCATGCGCCCATTCCCGCATTAAATACTTAGGACTTAAACTGGACCAAATTCAAAAACATAATGCAGAACCAAATACCCAATTTTAAAATACTTAACTCGCCAGCTGAAATAGACCAGGCAATAACGCAACTAAATAATATAATAATTAATACACAAGGCAATCTCAGTCCTGAACATCCGAACACCCTTCAAAAACATACATCAAACAAACTACCACAAAGCATTATCAAAGTCATAGAAACAAAAAATGAAACTAGAAGATTATGGATGGCACTAAAAAAGGACTAAATAGACAAATAACCAAAATTAGTAGAAAAGCTCGAGAACACTATAAACAAACTAAATACAATAATATCATACATTCATTAAATACAAGAAATAACACACTCTCTCTCTGGAATTTCACGAAAAGAACACTCAAGAAAAAAATCATAATCCCCCCACTAGCTACTCCAAATGAAAAAAAAACACGCAGCTGCTGATAAAACGGAAGTATTAGAAGACCATTTAGCTTCAACTTTCACATCAAACCTCACACCTCCCCACCCAGATCACACCCAAATTCAAATCGTCGCGAATTCACCTAATTTAAAGGTACCTCAAAAAATTAAATACATCACTCCACATGTAACTCTAAAAGTTATCAAATACCTCCCAAATAAAAAAGCCCCCGCTCACGATAAAATAATTAATATAATTCTCAAAAACCTACCCAATCCTGCCGTAGCTTTCGTCGTAAACATGTATCATTCATCTTTAAGAATTGGCTACTACCCTACTACCTGGAAACATTATATTATCCTCACGATTCCCAAACCCAATAAGAATTATAGAATCCCCGATAACTGTATGCCTATAAGCTTCCTCCCCACTTTAGCAAAATTTTTCGAGAAATTAATAAATGGAATGGCATGAAGGCTTAATTTATCAACTCTTATCAATAGACACGCCTATATACCTTTTCAAAATAATTAAAAGCTTTCTCACCAAAAGAACTTTCTCAGTTACAATAGAAAATCAATCAAAAAAATCGAACCCCCACCCTGGTCATACTCAAAGTACCCAATCACAACTGGTCCACCTCAAGGATCACCTCTCTCGCCATTACTCTATAACTTGTACACAGTTGGTTTGTCTACATCAAGATAACTAACATAGCCCAGTTTGTAGATGATACCGTAATTAACAAGTTCCCCTCCTCCATTAATTACATAGCTAACGAAATCTAATCTCATTTAAATAAAATAGAAAAATGGGCAACGAAATAGAAGACCAAAATCAATCCCTCGAAATCTACAGCTAAAATCTTCACTTTGAGACCATATTCCTTCCCCATGCCGTTTGCATGGTGGCGCGTGCATGAACAACACAATCCCTTGGACTCCGCATAACAATGCCGTTAAATACTTTGGTCTCCACATGGATTTGGACACTACACTCAATTAGAAAATACACATAGATACCAAAGTCCAACAAGCCAAAGCCACAATAATAGTTACAACCACTTATAAATAACAGTAAACTTTCACTAAATAATGGTATCACCTTATATAAACCATCATTAGACCTCTTCTCCTGTACGCTTGTCCAATTCGGACAAATGCTGCTAAATATAATGTCAACAAAATTCAGATTATCCAGAACAAATATCTCAAAACTATCACCCAAGCCGCCCGGTTTATCTCCAATAAGCATATTCATCACGAACTTAACCTAAATCCCATCACACATCATAAAGCCTTTCTCACCAATAATTTCTATTCTAACCTACCCCTCATTAATAAAGATAGATTAATATGGTAAAAAATAATGAAAAGCCAACTAGAATAAAAAACAGATATGCTATCCATTCTTTTCTGAACATTTTTGCAAATCTTAGTAATTTTTAGATGTGCTCGGTGAGTCCCCTACTCAATTGTAGTTTAAAATTAGTTTATAAGAGTTAGATATAAGTCAACAATACAAATGAAGTTTCATGTAAACTGAACTTTGTAAGTCAATCCTATATAAAATTAAAATAAAAAAATAAACTTCCGCTGCATGAGTCAGTAACTACGGGGCCCCGTCCTAGGTGCGTGTGCCAGTGTATCAGCCGTCATTCTGTGACCTTTCTCCTGGAGGCAGCCCGCAGTTGCCTAGAACGCGGTGTCTACTGGACCGCCAAGTACGTGACTCCAAATACCTTAGTTTTTTTACCTACGGCCCAGCAATTGAAAAAATATGAAAAAAATCACAAGTGTTCTGAGAGGAAGTTTTAAGATTTTTTCGTGCATAATCCGCCTCGCTAAGACACAGTAAAACAGTTCTTGTAAATTCGGGTCCAAGCTGTTCCCCTTCATTTCTCCACATGTCCCCCACTTATCGTTCACCCGTGACCGAATTTTCCCCCCTAAACTGCCAAAAAACTATCGTCTTTCCTTAGCATATGATATACTTACACAAAGGCAGTAGCGACTAGTGAGGAATGTTACTGGTGGTGCCAGGTGTAGGGGGTTTGTGCCGCCTGGAACGTTAGAGCAATCGAAAGCACTATCTTCTTCGCATGCACAGTACAAGTTTCGCCCGTGAGTTTTACATCACTTTCGTGCATCTGCGCATGCGAAGAATATCGAGATTGCAGTTAATTACTGACCGCTAAAACGTGCACAAACTCCCTAGAGAGGCGACATCGATAACAAAACATCGATATTACGAATTATTGGTGTTTAAAATTAAAACATCGATGTTATTAAAGAATCGATTAAACCATCTGTTTTTAAACATCGATGCGATGTTTTAAAAGTGGTTTAGTAAACTCTACAATAAAATTCGCGGGCCACAAAATTTAATTTTACAATGAGCGTGTTTATTAAGTTATAATGAAGATTAAACTAAAAATAATAAGAGCAAATAAAAACCTCGTTCTGAAACCCCGAGCGTCCACAGTAATCTCAAGAGGTCATAGCTTTCTGAGTTCACTGAAGAAGGGCACGGATAGAAGAGAGGAATCCTCACGCCCACGGCGTACGCCGCCTCAACATCTGCGAAACACCAGGGCATCGGGTTATCCTGAGCGGGAGATAATCTGCTCGATGAAGAGAGTACCATGGTGCCCTCTACCGAACAGGACGTGAACTACTGCGGATGCGTCCCTTATGTATAAGACGGCGCCACTTCTCTTTTGGCACTGTCTCATCCGTAAGCGATGCATACAAACAAACACAACGATCTTTCTACAGCGTTAAATGGGCAGAGATGGTGTCGATTCGTGGGTGGCTCAGAGGTTGGGGAGGCCGACAGATAGCATTGCACCCAATGAGTTTGAAAGTATTGATAGAGCATTGAATGACTAAGCGCCCGTTCAAATAAATTACATATATAGAACATATTTTGAAGAAACGATATTTGTGGTGAAATGTTTGTGGTGAAAAAACACATTTGTGGTGAATTTTACCCCTTCCTTTTTGTTGGCGTCATGGCACACTGGCCACCATGGCACACTACAAGCCGTCACTATACAATTAGAAACATAACAATTTGTAACTACATTCCCAAGTCAAAATATTAGTGGGTGCCACATAAATGTATACTAACGTTTAATAAACACTAAAATAAATGTACAGAACCGTTGCGGACATATTCAATATATATTTAAAGTCAGGTGATTTCAAGGCGGGAAAATGGTGAAAATTTTTTTAAAACTTTTAACTGCAGTTCAGCAATCAAAAAATTGAAAACAACTCACAACAATTTATGTTTTGAGAGGAATGTTTGAGATTTTTTCTAGCCTATTCCACGGTTTTAAGACAGTAAAAATTATTTTTTGTTTTTTCCAAAAAAATTTTTGCATTTCAATTTGACACCTAGAAAATATCAGCAAAATCCTGGTAGTAAGAGTTATGTTCTCATTTTTAATATTTTTTGAATGAGATAAAACAGTGTTAAGTTGAAAAATTAAAAACGTTTTTCGCTGTAGAGGTGAGGGTAGTGAGTAGTAGGAAACGGCCGGTTCTGCAACACAACAAACAGGTGACGTCACGTGCCGTCACGTGTCCGTTCTGCAACACAACATTCGGTGTAATCAACAATCGCAACCGGATGTTGACACGTGACGTCACAAGGTCGACCACCTTGTGACGTCACATCGTCCTTGTGACGTCAACGAAACTGGCGATACGTGCCAAAGTTGTGCCATAAAGCTGTTGGTGGCCTACTCATTCTGATACTGCCCTCGTTCTCCTCTGCCCTACCCTGTCTTGCCATGGCTGTCCTACACTATAAATAAATAAATAAAATAATATCGGACGACTAGAGGTGCGGAGGAGTGGGCTGGAGTCCCTGCCTCGTGGTGACGTAGGGTGAATGAGGAGAGAGACAACTGGCGAAAATATATTTATTTTGAATTTTAAATACACATACACATAGACGAATGAAAAAATAACATTTTTCTAAAAAAATGTTTTAACACATAAGAGTGAGAGAACACGCCACAAAATCTTTGAGAGACAATTGGTGAAAAATAACACTTATTTTGAATTTTAAATTCACATACACATAGACGAATAAAAGCAAAATTTTTGTAAAAAACTTTAAACACATCCAAGTGAGAGAACGCACAACAAAATCCTAAAATCCGTGGTTGTACAAGCTGTGGAAATGTCAGATTTCGCCCCAAAGGGCATCGCCCATAATATGTGCCTACGAGAGTACAACGGTTCTGGCAACGAGAGTACAACGGCGATGATAGTACGATGGCGTCACCCGCATTTTCTTGGCTTCACTGCTACCTTAGGGCCCAGCGCAGGCATTGCTAATCTATGTAAAATATATCAGTGCCGTTACCCCTCCTTTCCCCTCTCTCCCCAATATCAGGAGCGCCTTCCCTCTTCTGCCGGCAGGGTTGCCACAAAGAGGAACGGGCCACACCGGTGCCCGCAGATACATGTTAGCCCAGGATAGCCAAGCGGGTCACCCTTTCGAGTTGTCTCGTAGAATATTCGGCAACGCAGGAGATACATCTACGAAATTAATTGTCAGAAATAACTGAAGGTTTACCACGAGTACAAAAATTAATATTATTTGATAACCTCAATATACACTTAACAAACGTTTTCCACAAGCGTCTTAACGACTTCGGTTTTGCCAGAACTCCTCGCGGCGACTTGTGGCCATTCGTGCAAAAGCTATACAAAGACGCATGGGAAGTTCGCACAGTTATGAACTTACTTATTTAGCACCAGGTCAGCTAATTCTGTTCTTGTTCCTTTTTTTCGTGGATCGTACTCCGTAACAATGTTCCTTCCACTTGTAGTCTGTAAAAGAAAAGTTTTAATTAATGTACAATCGCGATATTAAAAACATAGTTCCAGAATCTTCTCATTGAATAAGGTTCACTATTAAATGTGAATGTTATAATACCTTTCTCTTTCACACCTTATGTTGGTAAGAAGAAACCCAAGAATTTGGACAAAGATGAAGAAATTGTGGGTAACGAATTTATATTGGTTTCATGAATTTACTATTAACTTAAAAACGAAAGATAATTAAATCATGGAAAATTGTAAAATAATATATGAAAATAAATTGGAATATTTCTCTTGTTATTATAACTAGTATATAAAATGATTAATTTTATTTAAAAAAGCGTAATATTAAATCAAGCAGTTATGTCAAACGTTATTCGCAATTCATCTAACAACTGCGTTTGTACGTCACCTCGAAAAACAGAACGGGCGATCAAGAGATACTGAACCATCATATTTAATTGATGACTTCTAAGAATTGATGCTGATTGTTTATGACGTTACTTATTTGCTTTAACCAACTGCAATGTTCGAATTTAATGTACGGTTGTATTGTACTGTTCGGGTGCATATGACCCGGAAAATTGTTTTGCATACTAGAGATTATTAAAAAGGGAACTGTTGGATATACCAATTTATAAGGTTGAATGTCATTATAAAATGTCATATACTTTTTATATTAATTTAAGTTATTCTATTATTAGTGCTTTAATAATTTCATAACAAATATATATATATATATACATAGAAGAATATATAATAAATAAATAAAATGTATCTTACATCAACATCAAAAGAATAAGAAAGTGGCAATAAATAAATAAACTAATATGTGTAATTAATATACCAATCTCATGTAAAAACAAATACAATTAACCTAGATAGTATGTATTCAGATTGTAATCAACTATAGACTCGCACCGAAAGCTAGTGTGTACCACTCAGGCACAACTTATATAATTCTCGTCTCACCGCCCAACATTTCACTAGAATCAGATTCATCAGATTGTGTGGTGTGGTGAGGAAGATTGTATGCCCTTCACTTCCTGTGAGGTGCCTGAGATGGAGAAGCATGCAGCACATAAATTAATTATGTTTTCACGTGGTGGTTGAAAAGTATGTAAAGTTTGTGCACAAAAATTGTAAATGTAAAAAATGTAAAACAAAAGTCTGATAGATAAGTTTGTACTCGGCTACTGACGGCAGGTTTTTCCTCTTCAGGTTTTTTTCCACAGCCGTACATTAAGATCTCTTTCGCGACTTTGATGTGATGGAGAGACCATTTGGGCTGAATACCAGAATTCGAAAGGTTAGAACGCGATAGCATGTAGGTATTGTAATGGCTTAAAGATCTTCGGCCTAGCCACATAGCTTCAAGTTATCGAATTTGTCTCTAATAATTAGCTATTAAATAAAAATAAAAAGATAAAATTGTAAATGTGCTCAACTGTAGCCAGAAATGTTTTGTATCTGACACGTGTTCTCTGTTAGCATCATTCTAAATGTGTGTTGTTTTCCTTTCTCATATTATTCAACCCTGAGGATGGAAATAAATTTTCCGAAATGTCGGTAACAAGTTTGTAAATCCTTTTTTACTTCTGACCAAGCCCCGTTAACCGAACTTAATATTTTGTTCAATTCATTTAAGTGGACGTTCCATTTGAGGTTTGACTGAATTGCCAGATCTAAAAATTTTGTTACCTTAACATCAGTCAATTCAAGTGATACGCCGTTTATTTTGAATGGAGTACAGAATTATTTATTTGAAGTGGCAAACTGCATTGAAACCGTTTTCTTAACATTTACTACTAATTTAAAAATCTGATATTGAACTATTTACGGCTTCTTTATTGCAAAGAATATTCGTATCATCCGCAAAGAAAGTGTTCTTCCGTTTTCAATCATCAAGAGAATCTCGTTTACGTATAGTAGGAAGAGAATTTGGCCTAAAATCTATCCCTGCGAGACTCCACGTGCAATTGACAATCGATGCTCCACGTGAAAAGAGTCGGAAAGGCGTGTACATAAAGTTCCATCATTCCAGCAAGGTATTTCTACTCTCTGAGATCGTTGTTTATGGTACGAACATAACCAATCTAGAGCAATACCATGTATTCCATGTGAAGGTCGTTTTGAAAGTAAAATGTTATGATTAATGACGTCAAAAGCTTTTGAAATATTTAAAAATATCCCAATAGGTGCCAATATTTAGAAATATCCCATCTAATACTATAATATAATACTAATAATACAATTCAATACACAGAAAAAAATTACTCCATTAAGGCATGCCTACTAAATGCAGAGGCCCTTCACAGTCTACTGATTCTATCGCTTACACTATTATTAGAATTTAATCTTAATCTAAACGTGTTGATGTTTCTGGGAAAAGTCTCCATTAGTGCTGCAGGCAAGCTATTCCATGACTCAATAGTCCTATTTAAAAAAGAGTATTTTCCAACATCAGTTCTCTCTTTCTTTGGACGTATTTTTCTAATATGGTCGTGACGTGCTAAGTAGACGGGTTCATGCACTCTTTCCCGAATTTCCCTCCATGTCGGATTTTTCCCTAACGCTTTGTAAAATATACACAACCTTGCTTTTTCTCTACGGCTCGCCAATGATTCTCATGACGGTATTTCATTGGAAATATTTCGTAACCAATTTCCCCTTTTAACACATTTTGCTGCTACTTTCTGAACTCTTTCGATGGAGTTTTTTGGCCCTTTCTATATGGATCCCAACACGCAGCTCCGTACTCTAACACCGGGCGCACAATGATTGTATATACTAGTTGTCTTATTTACTGCTTCCCCTCCTTAACACTTGCATTACAAAGTGTAAAGGTTTCCATGCCTTCCCAACAGTAAAGTTGATGTGCTCCCCCCATACAAGTTGTTCATTAATTATCAACCATAGTATCACTCTCAAGTCTAGCCCTATTCTGTCTAGTTTTTCAGGTAGTTTATCATGGGGGACAAGATCATAAAGTCTATTACCACCTTCATAAAGTCTATTATCGCCGCATTGATTCTATCACCCTCATCTCGTGCATCCGCAATATATTGGCAAAAAGCTATTGTTTGACTTCCATGCCTTAGATATATTACGTAGAAATTTACTCTTAATTCTGTTTTCGACTTTACTTGATGAATTATTTTGCATATTACGAGCTTTTACGAACCTATAGTGACTTCTGCATTTAATGTTCACCTGTTTAATTTATTGTATCTATGTGAAAATTTGACTATGTGAAACTATTACATATGACACTTTCAACCAGAAACAATTCTTGAAATGTCCACATTTCGACTATTGCTGCTTCCAAATGCATATTCACTAATGAAAGACTTACCCACGCCCACCAAAATCATTGTGTTCATGTTATTTCAATCGATCAGGATATACAAACAATTACATGAAATCTTATATGTGAAAATGATGTGACACAGAATGAATGTCCGGTGATTTATTTTCATTGTGCAAACGAATGCATTAATAAAACGAAGACTATCAGCAACTCCTTTCATTTTATTGAAGTCTAAAATAATTTGTGATTCTTTATGGCAGTGTTACTATTTATTTGTCTCGAGGAAACGCGCTTAAGTTCTACTTTGTCATCCTTCGAAAATAGTTTATCTCAAAGAAAACGATGAAAAAGGAAGTCCTTTGAACCTCTCTATTTCTTACTAAAGGAAAAGTTCTAGGTTAATTTTTCCATATATGTCCAGTATTCTCATTTTTATTTTTAGAATTCTTCACAATTCCATGAAGTGCAGAAAGAGTCGTAAGTAAAATTGTCATTTGAGCGAAATACTTACTAAACAAGACTGATATCTCATACCTTGATTTTGTTTTTTCCTTCTCTCCAGGAGGCAGGCGTAAGATTGCTTATATAAATTTGTTATCAAAACAAAGTTTTGCTACGATGTTTGCAGTTCTCATACCTTATATTATTTAAATTGATTTTTAATCATCAAACCACATAGACCCCATTAGTACATACCTGCATGTAACAATTCCTTTTTTAAATTATAACGAATAGACAAAAAATACATAAATTTAAAGATGTTTAAAGAAATAAAGTCACGAAGTATCAGAATATTCATCTTGAAAGAGCAGGCCCGTGAGAGCAAAACAAATTTCTTTGCGGGCCATATAAACCCAAACAGTACGTAAGGGTAAAAAAGAATTAAATATTATACGAGGGCAAGTCAATAAATAAGTCGCAAACACGTGTGTGCCGTATACGATTTGACATTTCGCGCCCAAGTTTCGCCAGCAGATGGCAGCATATGTATGCTTGTCGAATGACATCTCGCAGGCACTCAGTCAGTCCGAGGCTGTTAGTGCACTATGGCACATGTGTTGCACGAGTGTACACGAGAACAGCGTGCATTTGTGCGTTTTTTGTGGGCCGAAGGACTGTCCACAGAAGAAGTGCATCGTGAAGTGCGTCTCGTCTATGGTGACAAATGTTTCTCACAGAAAGCTGTGTTCAATTGGATCCAGAAGTTTAACCGTGGAAGGAAAAGCATCAGAGATGGGGAGCGTCCTGGTCGTCCCGCGGATGTGTCAACTGCAACCACATTGCAGCGTATGGATCAACTCATCCGTAATGACCGGCGTGTGAAGATTGATGATATAGCGCGTGCTGTACGCTGTTCACATGGAACCGCATGGAACATCGTGCATGAGCAGTTGCAGTCTCGTAAAATTCGTGCATGGTGGGTGTCTTGTCATTTGACTGAACAACACAAACTGAACAGAATGGGTCTGTCCTTGCAGCATCACACTCGGTACACAGAGGAAGGAGAGGACTTCATAGCACAAATTGTTACGGGGGACGAGTGTTGGGTTCATCACTTTCTACCAGAATCCAAACGTTAGTCTATGAAATGGAAACATACTGCCTCCCCAACAAGAAAAAGGTTCAAGACGATTCCATCGGCCCGCAAGGTTTTGCTCACCGTGTTTTGGGACATGAGAGGAGTCATACTGCAGAAATTCCAGCCTCATGGTGGAACTGTGAATGCCGCGTCGTACTGCACCACTCTGCGGGAACTCCGACAGGCCATTCGCCGCCAGCGACCTGAACTCCTGTCAAAGGGTGTGATTCTTCTGGATGACAATGCCCGCCTCACACAGCAAGACCAACGCAGGAGCTGTTACGGACATTTCATTGGGAATGCTTGGAACATCCCCCGTACATATCCAGCCCTGACTTAGCCCCCAGTGATTTTCATATGTTTGCACCCCTAAAAAATCATTTGGGTGGCCGTCATTTTGATACAGATGATGCCGTAATCTATGAAGTTACACGTTGGCTGCGACAGCAACCAAAGGACTTCTTTGCTGCTGGCTTTCAAGGACTTGTAATGAGATGGGATAATTGCCTGAATGTACAGGGTGATTATGTGAAAAAGTGAAATAAATGTCAGAAAGTTAATTTGATTATTTTTGCCTCACTTCCGTTATGCGACTTATATATGCCCTCGTGTATATTGATGCTTGCATTGAAATATCATGCTGAAAATTCCGTTCTAAAGATTTTTGAGACGCGAGGAATGTACCGCGCTGCTCATCGTCTTCTTGGGGCAGTCCGATGAAAATACCGTGTCCAAGGTAGCTCTAATCACAAGTTTGACATTGCCCCCGTGCGATAAGCGAACACAGTGCGATAACTAAAGTGTAATATTGTGTCGTCCTACAGAATACAGTCAACTTGATTTGTTAACAAATAACCAAAAAATGAAGCAAAATAATACTGAATGAATGTGAACAATAAGTTTCTCCACTACGGGGCAATTAATAAAAGACGCTAGAGACGTTTTGAACAACATTGAAACACATTCAGTGAATCACAACAGTTAAAAAATGATGTACAATCGCAAATGCCACCAATACAAAACTTGCACTGTAATTAGAATTACAGCAACAACTACAGCAGGTGGAACAACTTCAACTACAGCTACAGCAGTTAAAACTCGAGTTCATGGCACAACTGCACCAACAACAAAGCGTGTAATAGCGACCTCTATAGGAACAACAAAAACTACACCTTCAGCAACTTCAACAATCACAAGCCACTAGTACAAGTTTCTCTTATGGAACTTACGAAGATCTTGTAAGTAAAAATCCCAGTTCAAGTTCAAGTTCCAACGAAGATTAACCAGCTAAAAGACAAAGTACAACAGAAGGCCCACAATACACACACAGCATTCCGAATTTATGTAGATGTGATATATTAAATACATAAATTTGTGATGTTACAACAGCACATACTTTCTCGCATAATTTCTAACTATGGCAATTTTCACAAATTCAGAGAGTTCAACGAAAATGGGATCTGCGCCATTCTTTTCAGCTTTCCTCGTTCTATCTGTGAAAAAATTAAAGAAAAACTTCGTGAGATTTCTGAGAAAACTTTTTAAAAATAAATTGCATTAATTTTAAGCACAAATTACGCAAATACTGCTCTTTTGCTTCAAAAACTTGAACATGACCTTTTTTAAAGAGCTAATTTTTGAGAATAGATTTTGTTTAAACAAAAAATCTTTGTATTCAATGTTGTAGTTTTGCAGTGTTAAATCTTTGCAATTTTAAACTAGCACTGCTAAAACTGCACGTACTTTCTTCTTGGGGCTAAAACTGCACGCCCGTATTTTCACGCACAATTACACTAAAATTACTCAAATTGTCGAAAAATTGTACATGACCATATTTCAAAACCTATCTTAAAGGAATAGATTTCATCAAGGAAAAAATATCAACGCCTATTTTATTTGTAGGAAGACGCCAAAAAAACTTTGAACTTTTGAAATATTCGAAAAATCAGGGTTTTCAACGACCATGATATCTACACCATTCTCTTATACACTTCCGTTAAGCTGGCAAAGCCATTTTCAAAATCTGCAATTTCTTTATACACAGAATTTGTGCTATTTTTGTGCAGTCCGAATATCCAAAAATTATTTTTTTTGCTCCAGCGGTTTTTCCAAAAATTGGTGGATTTGCTGGGTTAATGTTCAGCTGGCAAAGCCATTTAACCACAACTATTTTCTTTATACACAAAATATTGTGGTATTTTGGTGCTTTTCAAATATATAAACATTATGTTTTTGCTCTTACCGTTTGCCAAAAATAAAACAAAACGAATTTACGAAATCGGGAACATGCGCAATATTAACGTATAAGAAATCGACTAATAGAAAAAAAACTATCCACCAAAACTAGATTTTCTTGACACATATATAACCACCAAACAATATATTACACAAAAATATTGGTTTTCAGTTTTCAACATTTACTATTCCCTTCAAATTATTATAAATCTTTACACTACACACCAAAAACATCACGTATCGAGGTACATAATTCCTGATAAAACTAAACTAATCAACAGAACGCATTTCCCCTGAGCTTCAACCAGATGCCTAACTTTCTTCTAATAAACTACACCAATAATGATTTTTTTGCTCACGCCGTTTTTTGGAAAATTGAACAAAATTACTTATGAGTCACCCGGGCTGGCGCTCCCGCACCGAATAACAGAAACAATCATTCAAGGAAAACTATCTTTCAAAATTAAATTATCTTTACAGAAATTCAGCCACAATACATTATACAACCCTACAGTATAAGTTTTAAAATGTTGACTTTCGATACTGTTTAAAAAATATAATTCATTCAACGAAATTATTGGAAGAGGATAGAGGAAAAATTATAGCTGCTGTGTTGATAGATCTGAAAAAAGTACGGACAGAAATGTAGCCTGGGGTCCAAATCCTCTCAATGGAGCTCTCCCGACTTTCGTTACTTGTCCTTCAAGAAATATTAATAACGAAACTAAATAAGGAAATATCGTTTCTTACCCAATGCAAGGAAATTCACTTTCGTTTCGTTTCAGTAAAGAAACGAAACTAACTTCAACTTCTGTAAAAAAACTAAATTCGCGCAGACTTTCGTTTCGTTATTTGTAACGAAACTACTACATTCACGAGAAAACAATTTTGTTACAGCGGCGCTGATACGAAACGTTTAGCTTCGTTTCTGAAGCCATCCCTGCTCAATAGTAACAGGCTCCGTTGCTGTCTGGATTGCTAGTGGTCGACTGCTCTGATTGGTAGTTTTCTGTTGTTTCTTCGATTAATGCTAGCGAATTCCAGAGAAGTAAGGTAACTGGTAACATTGTCACATCTTTGTTTCTTTTAGAGTTCCACTTTGTTGTATCAATCTTCACAATAATAATTTTGACAATTTAATCCTTCACAAAAGTATAATGTTTCTTCAAAATATTGAAGTCACAGCTTCTATAATTTGAAAGCTTTTATTATTTTTTTAAAAGTAAGCAAAGTGGCAATGTTACCCGCAGGGGTCAAACAATGCCACAATGCCCTCTATTTATATCCAAGTCCTGGCAAAGATTAAATATGTGAGAGTTGGATAGGAAACAGAAACACATGTATATAAGAACAAATTTTATGATTATTTGTGTTTGGTTTTTGACTGTTTAAATACACTAAACAGGGATACATACTTACTTTAAAAACTTGGTCTAAAATAAGTTTTATTAACTGTTCTACATTGTGATAAAATGCAATATGGCAAAAGTGCTTTCTCCTTTTTATACTTGGTCTGGAAAGCTCAGCAACAATATATTTTGGCATAACACACTCATCCATATCATTTAAAGTGGACCTGCTAATTCCATACAGTTCAGTAGTTTTTACCTTTTTAATTTTCTACTATTTACATTTTCCATTGCTTGGTGCATTTTAACTTCAACATAGGTGCATTTTAATGCATTTTAACTTCAACATAAACCTTCGATATTGAAATTTTAATTTGTGTACATGGCATTCTCTCTAAAAACATGACAAAGTAAATTAATGATCAATTATGACAGTAAATTAAGTTACATTGCAAGTATGGCGACAACAAAAAAATAATTTTGTATTAAATGTAATTAACCAATATTTACAATTCATAAGTCAAATGCTTTAGAAATGATATATAAACTCATAAATGTCAATTATTTCAGTGTAAGACTTTTTTCTCAAAGGCTATAAATATAGGGGCAAGATGGCCGGTATGGCAATGTTACCCTGTAAGTAGTATATGATATTTATACATTTTGTCTTGTTTATAATGAATAATTATTAAGCCACGACATAGCATGCTTACGATATGACATATTTACTTATCTATGACGTTTTTTTGTATTCAATTAACCCAAAATTAAGGAAGTTTTTTTACTACGAGATATGGCTGCGTCGCAATACTCCATACATATTTATGGACATTTTAGGCTACAACTGTAACTCAATACAACAAACGATTGTATGTAATGTTTGTAATATAGGTGCCTAACTAGGGGAGCACAGCCAGCAAATAACAGGGTGACCAGCGATCTGCCTTTTCGTAATTCTAGTTTTTTTTCGGTTTTCCAGGTCTGAGAATATAAATTTTCCAGGTTATTTTTCACACAACACAACATATTTTTACCTTCTACGGCTTACGCAGTAGAGAGAAAGTTATGTCATGCTGCGGGAAAATAAGGCGAAATTTCGGTAGGAAAACTCTTATTGCCGGGCCCTAATAACGAAAAAGTGAATAAATCGAAAAGAAATCCGCTAACACGTGGTGTAGCCAGAATCCATGTTTTGTCCGCCCTTGATACTCGATTGACGGCAAAACTTCCGTCCATCTCTCTGACAGTGAACAACGCTAGTAGCTAAACCGTTCAGCCAATTTTCTTGAAAATTCATATTCCAGAATGGATCTGCAGAAGTCGCGGCCCCTTAAATTTGAAACCGATATTTTAATTTGGTGATACATTACATGAAGGCCTGGGAAATTTTCAATTTTTTTAAAGAAATGGCTTCATCGTCTTTGATTAAATTTTGTTGTTGGATAGTGTGAATACCGTTTAAGAGAATAGTGCAGGTCTCGTGTTCGTTGAAACCCCTGATTTTTTTCGAAAATTGCCAAAGTTCTACACTTTCCGGCGTCTTCCTACAACTACAATTATAAAGCTAGAGATTTTGCCCTTTAATGAAATCTGTTTTTTTAAGATAGATTTTGAAATACGGTCATGTACATCAAATTTTTCGAAAATTTGAGTACTTTTCGCTTAATTTTGTGTGCAATTTTGTATTTTGTTTAAACAATTTTTTTCTCAAAATTAACAATTTTTATACAATTTTCACCTCGGATAGCGTTTAAGAGTGCAGATTTCATGTTTGTTGAAAATTTTCATTTTTGAAAATTGCAAAAATTCAATTTTTTTTTCGCCGTCTTCCTACAATTACAATTATGAAGATATATTTTCTTAGTGAAATGTGTTCAACAAAAAAAAAACTCTAAATAATGTCATGTTTAATTTTTTGAAAATGAGAATTTTTTGCGAAATTTTGTGTCAAACATTGTTTTTTTAAATTTATTTATCTTATAAACGGCACAATTTTTTATTAAATTTGGACCTTAGCGTAAAGGACGCTTAAGAGAATGGTGCAGGTCTCATGATTGGCTGTTCCAACAAATTTCTCGCCCATGCACGTGCAACTCACAGGCAACTATAAAGATGCGATGGGGTTCTTGATACCCTACCCATGTTGCACCTATACAAGCGGCAGTGTTTGAAGTTGTGTTATGCGTGAGTCGAGAACTTCGCAGTCTTCAAGAAAACTTGTGACACTTCACATACATATTTCAATTTTAAGACTCGTTATTATCATGTACTGAGTGGAATTCTGCACTTTACTGAATATGATGCCGTATGTGAATTTGTGCTAAATCTTGGGAGGAAATCTGAAAATAACGAAAAATCCTGGTTTTCAAATCAAATTCCCGGTTTTCCCGTTTTTTCCCCAGTTCTTCCAGGCTTTTTCAAATTCTCGATTTTTTCCTGGTTTTCAAGGATTCCAGGTTCGCTGACCACCCTAAATAAATTTTCGACACAGACTGCCCAACTTAAATTTTTCGAAGTTGTGGCAATGTTTCACCCCTGGCAACATTACCTGTCGTTACCTTACCCTAAGAAACGCGCCACGGACGCGCGCTCTTCCCTTGTTCTATCCTCACCCCTTACTCACACACACACACCCACACACACATACACGCACACACACACACACACACACACGCACACACACACACACACACCACATATAGAAACAAGTCAATAGCCAACAATTTCATCACCTTCAAGTTAGTAAAGAACATCGATTTCCATTCCTGTTACAAAAAAGTTTTTATTTGTTGCCTAGTGATAATGATCGAAAGGGAAATTAAAAGCGCTACCACAGCAACAATTTCTCGCATCTTTTGGGATTTTCGAAATTTCAGAGAATTAAAAGAAAATGAGACCTGCGCCATTCTATCAAGCGTCTCTTCTTCTTTACACAGATAGAAAAAAATAAGCAACAATTTGAAGAGTTTGGAAAGAAAATACATCAATACATTGCAAATAAAAAATTGTCGGAGTACAAGAGTAATTAACATTGGGCTTTTCAATAATAAATTAATATTTAAATTAAGTTAATTATTTTTTATATCCCTTTCATCCATTCTTGTCCTTCGAACATTTTTCTCATGGATCGTAGTTGGTGGAGCAGGTGTATATAATTCTTTAATTTGAAGCGAAAACTTCACGAAAACTACTAGGAAAATACACAGTGTTATGAATTATATTTTTTAAGAATAGCATCGAAAGCCTAAAATTTAAAAACAATACTGTTGTATAGTGTAATTTATTGTGGTAAATATTCTGAAAATATAGTTTAATTTTGAAAGAATGTTTTCCCTCCAAGAGCATTTTTGTTATATGGCGGGGGTGCGGCAGTCCGAGAGGTTTTGTTCAATTTTGCACAAACGCTGGGAGCAAAAAAATCTTAGGTGGTGTAGTTTATTAGAATAGTGTTTGTTTCTGATTGTTCGTGAAGGTTAGTGTTAAGTGTTGAGTAGTTTGGTATTTATTAAGATTTATATGCGTTCATTCGTGTGCTTTTTGAAACTCAATGTAAGGAGTTATAATTTTTTATGGATGTTATCGAAAGTCAAAAACTTAAAAACAATAGGGTTGTATAGGATAATCTATTGTGATTGATAATCCGTAAGGATAATAACGAAAGTCACAAAGTTAAAAAGAATAGTGTGTAGTTGAATCTATTGTGGCTGTAGATGTATAAGATAAATTTATTTTGAAAGATAGTTTTCCATTGAAGTGTCATTTTGTTATATTGTGGGCGTGTGGCAGCTCAGATCACAGTTGAGTTGATTTTTTCAATTTTCGAGAAAACGGTAAGAGCAAAAAAATCATTGTTGGTGTAGTTTATTAGAATAATGGTTGGTATTGTTGTTCGTAAGGATTACTACGAAATGTTTCGTAGTTTTGTATTTATTAGGAATTTTGTCCCCCCATCCCTGTGTTTTTCTATACCCAGTGTAATGAATTATATTTTTTTAAACACTATCAAACGTCAAAATTTTAAAAATTTTTACTGTGGTGTAGTGTAATGTATTATGACTGAATTTCTGTAAAGATAATTTAATTTTGAAAGATAATTTTCCTTCTATAGGTGTTTTTGTTATTGGGCACGTTTTTGTTATTCCCGGGTGACACATAAGTGATTTTGTTTAATTTTCTAAGAATCGGTGAGAGCAAAAAAATCATTGTTAGTGTAGTTTATTAGAAGAATGTTAGGCTCTGGTTGATGGTAAAGGGAAATGCGTTCTGTTGATTAGTTTAGTTTTTATGAGGAATTATGTATCTCGACACGTGTTTGTTAGAGTGTAGTGAAAAGATCTATAATAAATTGGGGAGAATAGTAAATGTTGAAGACTGCAAACAAATATTTTTGTGTAGTGTATTGTTTGGTGGTTATATTTGTGTCAAGAAAATCTAGTTTTGGTGGATAGTTTTTTTTCTTCTACCAGTCGATTTCTTAGACGTTGGTATTGTGCCTGTTTCTGATTTCGAGAATTCGTTTTTTTTATTTTTGGCAAACGGTAAGAGCAAAAAAATAATGTTTATATATATTTGAAAAGCACCAAAACAGCACAATATTTTATTTATAAAGAAAATAGTTGTGGTCAATTGGCTTTATCAGCTTAACATTAACCCAGCAAATCCCTCAATTTTTGGAAAAACCGTTGAAGCAAAAAAAAAAATTTTTTTTTGCATATTCGGAAAGAACGAAAATAGCACAAATTCTGGGTTAAAAGAAATTGTGAATTTTGAAAATGGTTGTTTCAGCTTAACGGATGTCTCTGGAACTTTCTCTCTAGTTAAACTATACAACAAGGAAATTTAATCAAACACGATGTTTTGAAAAAAAAATAATGTCTTAGCGGATTCATGTAAAGGACCCTCAAAAATTAAAATATCACTTTCAAATTCAAGGGGTCGCAACATCAGCCAGATCGATTGCAGAATATCAATTTTGGAGAAAATCGGCTGAACGGTTTAGCTGCTGGCGTTGTTCACAGACGGACGGACGGGCAGAGAGGCTGACGTTTTTCCGTTATTCGATTTTTCGGTATTAAGGACCTACAAAATCTGGGTTCTCTCTGCACCACATGTTAGGGGATATTTTTCTAAATTTAGCAACTGAATTTATCCCCTTTTCCGATAGCAAGGCCTTGTAATAAGAGCTTTTCTGACGAAAATTCACCGTTTTTTCGCATTACGTAACTTTCTCTCTACTCCGTAGCGAGAAATTAAAAATACAGAGAGTTAGGCACTAAATGGCTCTAGCACCACTTTTTGCCGTTCTTTAATACATACGAGGAGAACATTTTAGAAAGAATTTAGAAACTTTTGCGGGGAATTTCCCAAGCTGAAATCTTCCCCCTGCGTGACACCGCCCCAGCCGGAACAAGCTCTAAGCTCCCGACTGGTTTCCCCACATGTGTAGCAGTGCAATGTGGGTGTGTGTAAGGAGTGAGGAAGGAAAGATTGCACGCAGTCCATGGCCTGTTTGCTAGGGTACTGCTCCGGATTCGTGCCGTGTTGATTGGAGAAACCACGGAAAACTACCGGTCAGAGCAGACGACCCCTAGAATTCACCTTCAGACAGCGGCTGAATTCGACCAAGAGAAATTCGACCAAAAATCCTGTCACAGTCGGGACTCGAACCCTTGGACCTCCCAGTCCGAGACATTTGTGACATCAATTAATGTCTTGAGTCACTTTTTCCGGTAATTGTTTGGAAGATCCACCTCAATAAACTGTATTTTATTCGGAAGTGTTTGAATTTGTGATACTTAGATTTTATACTCGTGCATTTATGCATGCTTACATTATTCTCTTCTGCTGTTTTTGACTGTAATTCTCACATTTACTGCCGTTTTCGCGTTTATATATTTGCTTTATAATATTTAGGCTCGTCTTCCTTGGTGACCTAGACGAATTTCGATTGTTTTGTTTTTTATTTGAAATGGGATCCCCTTTACTGTGGAACTAGTGACATATCCCCATTCCTATTTCGTTTACAATGAACACATTTTAATTTTCCATTGGTCTGCGTGACGTGGCAACATCATAGAAATTATTCTTTGAAAATTTGGGCGTCCCTAGCCCTTTCATCTGCTGCTGACAGACCGACCGACCAACGGCATTCTTATTGGTTTAGACTGAAAGTTCCGTGTGCGTATTATGAAACGTGCTGGCATGACCAACGTTTTGTGACGTGCTCTCTGACTAAAAGGAGGCGTGGAGAGTGGAAGAAAACTAGGTGTGAGATAGAACAGATTTTGGTTAGTATGCTTTCAACACTGTGAAAAATACATATTCCCTACTCGTTTTCCGAAAAGGTTTCGATGGAGAAAATGCCGGCTGAATTATTCTACCTAGGAAATTAAGCTAAAAATTGGACCATTTGTGCAATCTCAATAATTAAAATTAATTTAAAACAATTAGTTGTTTGCGTACCTAATTTCTTTGCAGAGTGTTGTTTTGTTTTGCCACAAGGGCAAAGTCGAGATTATGATGTTTGTGTATTGTTTTTGGAAATTATTGTATTTTTTCACATTTTTTAATTTTACTTAATTCTGTGTCTTTGTTTTTAACCAACACTATGTTCTTGCTTATGTCATCAGTATGCTGGAACCAGTTTGCGACGAACGGAAAATCGTTTTGGTTCATGTGCAATACTGGACTGAGCGCGCCTGCCAACATGCGCATCGTTTGCCAATCTTAAAATAAACGTCGGTAATGCAGGTCGACACGACTTTTACTTGATGACTTGCCCAACACCACGCCGTCACGGTGAGGATCTTCTTCTTAAATATTTGTTTCCTCAACTCCACAGTCTGACAGCCCTGTCCACTCTGTCATTTGTTTTTCTAGACTGATTTTTATTTGTGAACAATTGTGTCATGATAGCACAACATTATTTATTGTGTGATACCAACAAAGAAAATATTTGGTTTTGGTCAAATGTATGTCTGAAATGGTGTTACAAGACCATTAGAAACCTCTGAATATGCTTGTTTTTTAAGTAAATAATTATATTTCATTCCGATGTACAGAGTTCATTTACATTCACTTTTTCATATATATTGAATGGCTTACAACTATTCTTATTTCCTAATCTAAAAAACTAACACTGCGGGAAGGGGAAGGAAGCTACCATCTGCCCCCACTGTTAACAATTATTTTAGAATATCTTAAGGAAGGCGTTAAAAGGGTAACGGTTTTTTATACGTGTTGGAGTACAATCTGTTGAGGCGAGGCTGTAGTGGATAGTGTGTGGTATAGAGTTGATATTTGAATAAAAGTTATTGAAGAGAGGGGCTATGTGTTTGGTGAAGGATGTTATATTCAGTTCTTTGTGTATTTGTTTATTGGATATAAACCGTGGAGCGTGAGTTGCTAATCGGAGAAATCTATTTTGTATTATTTACAGTTTATTTATGGTTGTAGCTGATGCGTTAGTCCCGGCGGAGCATGCAAATAACATTAAGGGTCTCATTATTGATTTGTTTAATGTGATGACATTCTCTATTGACAGGCAGCTTTTAGAGTTTATTAGAGATTTTAATTGTGCTATTTTGCATTTTGCTTGTTGAGTTTTGGTGGTAATATGGGAATTCTAGTTCAGTTTTGTGACTAAGTTTAGACCAAGGAATTGACTGTTTGGCAGCTATGGAATTGCACTGTTGTTGATTGTAAAGGTGATGGAGCGTAGAATTGCTTTAGTGATAATATTTTTGAAGTGGATTTTGTTGGGTTTAATTTAATTTTCCAATTTGTTGACCAATTGTCTATTCTGTCTAGTTGTATTTTTCACTAATAGTTTTAATGGATTGGCTGGAGATGTAAATTACCATGTCTGCAAATTGTGCTATACGGGTCAGGTTTGTGGTCGGTATATCTCACGAGTAAATATTAAATAGTGTTGGTGAAAGGTTTCCTTGTGATAGGCCTGCTTGTATTTTACGGGGGTTTGAATTGTGCTCTACTATTGTAACTGTAAATGTTCTGTCTGTTAAAAAATATTTTATGATGTTGACCAGGTAGAATGGTGTTCCTATTGATTGATATATTTGAATGGTAAGGCCTTGGTGCCAAACTCTGTCAAAGGCTTGTGAAGTGTGTTTGTGTTCGATGTATTCCTGCAAAATTTTGCAAAATTTTCTTGATGACTTTGCAGAGGTTAATGTTTAGGCCTTGATCAGCAATGCGGCGCACGCGAAGAGTCGGTCTCCTTCAAAGCCATTTCAGGTAGGTCGCGGAGAAATTTGTGTGGTTAGTTTGTTGAAACTTTCAATTAGAATATTCACGGAAGGAAGGTAGCACATGCTAGCAAGACAGATAAATAAATTATATTTTTAGTTTAACAACATGGGAAGAAACCATAACTGAATTTACTTAGTAAAATGGAAAAGATCAGAGAGGGAGAGAGAGGGGAAATGTTTACATAAGGACGAATGCTCAATGTATGGATGCACTGCGCTTGAGCTCTTTCCGGCAGAGTTAAGGGACAATATAAGCTAATCGGTTCACAGATTTTATGAAGTACTCTGTAATAGCAAAATTTCATTTCCAGACATCTCGGATCCATCCACTTTAAATTATATCTTTCAAAATCGTATGTTAAGTTACGAAAAAAATCTGATGCATATATTTTTTATAATTTAATTTTTCTTATTGAATTTTCGATTTAATTTATTTTTCCAATAAATTTACTTTCTTGCGTTTCGCAAGAAGAGAATATATTGTCATCGTGCGCCAGAAAACGGCGAATTTTTGACTCAACTCCTTAGGTTATTCGTCCCGTAAGTGTAGTGCATGTTTTTCATTGGGAGGTGACGGTGATCTTCCCCCGCTGGATGGCGAGATCCGGCGTCGACCTACCGTCGCCAAGCGGGGTTTCCCCAACCAGGTATCTCCCACCAGCGGGGCACCGCACCAGCCGGGACAAGCTCTAAGCTCCCGACTAGTCTCCGGGCGTGTGTAGAAGTGTAGTGCATGTTAGTGTAAGTGTGTGTAAGGGGTGAGGATAGGACAAGGAAGAGGAAGAAAAGATCGCGCGCGGTCCGTGGCTCATTTGTTAGGGTATTGCTCCGGCATTCGCGTGGTGTTGATCGGAGAAACCAAGGGAAACTACCGATCAGAACAGCCGGCCGCTAGAATTCTCCTCCAGACAGCGACTGAATTCGACCTATCAGACAAGCTAGGACCTCCTGGTCAGAGGCACTGCAGTAACATCAGTTGATGCACTGAGCCACTTCTCTCGGAGCAAAAAAGTGGATATCAGTTCCTATGTACAGTAAAGTTTGTCCTCTAAATCTCAGAATCCGTGTTTTGTAGGTTCATCTCGTGTTTTCAGAATCCATGTTTATATTTCCTCCATACATGATTGATGGTGTGATCAGTGCCAGTGAACAAAATAATAATAATAATAATAATAATAATAATAATAATAATAATAATAATAATAATAATAATAATAATAATAATAATAATAATAACAACAATAAAAACTGAAATCGAGGGTTTCATGCTAGCCATTCAAGATTATGTTATTTCCACCCGAAACTACAGAAAACAAATTAAAAAAGATCCCAAGGTCCAATCTGATAAATGCCGGAGATGTAACGTGTGGATGGAAAATTTAGATCACATCATTTCAGGATGTGCAACCCTTGCATATACTGATTACACAATGCACCATGGCCTGATCGCTTCCATTATACACCAACAAATTGTAACCAACCATAAATTTAGTGATCATCATGCCTCTTACTACGCACACAAACCTGAATCTTTGTTGGAAAATGAAAACGTCAGAATTTATTTCGATTATTTTAATAACAATAATGTCAGTAGAAACCCTTAGAAGTACATCATTCACAAATTGGAATGCAAACGGGATTACATCCCAAAATAGAACTGACACAATACACACATTCAACATAGATATTGAATGCATAATAGACATTTTACATACCAGAATACAAAATTTATAGAAATGACAGGATCGAAAATAAAAGGGGAGGGGTACTAAAAGCAGTCAGGAATTATATAAACCATCACGAAATTAATATATCAAACACCACAGGAATCGAAACAGTAGCAATTAGCCTAACATTTCACCAGAAGACTAATATGTTAATTAACAATCAATCACGGAATATAATAGCTGCATATAAACTTCCAACAATAAAAATACGGTCCATAAATATACTTAATTTATTCATCTCAAATAAAAAGACATTAATACTTGGCGATCTAAACGCCAAACACACTAACAGGGGATGTCGCACAAGCAACCAAGCAATAGTTGGATTAAACTTCCAAACATTAGCAATTTAATACTTAAAATTTTAACCAATACCACTATCAATATACTATCCTCTCCAGAACCAACATACTATCCAAGAGACGTAACTTAACACCAGACATCCGAGATATCGGACTGAGAGTCGGGAATATCAATTTTTACACAACCCCTTAGCATGAACTCGACTATGACCACATTCCGATAAACATACTTAGAATAAATCTCACCCCCACGATCTCCAATTCCCAAAATAAATACATTTGAATTAAATTGGATTAAATTCCAAAACATAATAAGCAATTTAATACCTAAAATAAAAATCGTAAATAATTCTGTGGAAATTGAGAACCCCGTACTTTTACTAAACACCATAATACATACAGCAATAACAGAAACGCAACCCACAAAAACACAAACTTACAACAATATTAGTCATTCACTTCGACCGGCAGAAATTAGGAACATAATAAACATAAAAAACAAGACCATAAGAGTATGGTAACTAAAAATCTACAAATAAAAACAGAACTTAACATAATAAGTAATATAGTTAAGAAATCAATAAAAAATCATAAATCTCAAATTACAAAACAAGATAGTAGCTTTAACAACACCAAACCACTCTAAATGGAACTTCACAAAACAAATACTCAAAAAGAAATCAATTATTCCACCAACAATCTCGCCAAAACGAAAGTTATTCACCCCAATCGGCAAGGCAGCCAATCACTTTGAGTAGACTTTCACCCTCAACACCACAAACAAAACTGCTCCCGGAACACCACACAATAATTCAATAAAAAAACATCTCAAACTTTCGCCCTCACCACAAATTCATTTCACAAACCCTAAAGAAATACAACAAATCATTGACTCTCTTCCAATACAAAAAAGCGCCAGGTCACAAAAATATTAATAATTCAATACTAGAACACTTACCAGCCCACGCAATTGCATTCATAACAAATATATACCATTCATGCTTCAGAACAAATTTTTTTCCATCCACTTGGAAGCATGCCATGCTTCATCCCGCCCCGAAACTAAACAAAAATAAAGCAAACACCGACAGCCATCGCCCAATAAGTCTTCTACAATCTGTCTAAAATCATCGAAAAAATAATACTTCAAGGACTCAAAATACACCTACAATTAACAAAAGCAAACCCAAAAGAGCTATTTGGATTTACTGAACATATGTCCACCCAACACCAACTCCTCAGAAGTACAGAACATCTCAACACAACATTTTAGAAAAAAACATCACTCATTACTCATATCACTCGGCAAAATCGGTACTCCACAGTACATCGCCACAATAATACAAAAATACTTATCCAACAGAACCTTTGCAGTAACAATCAACAATCATCGCTCAAATCTCAGGTTAATCAAAGCAGGTTTACCACAACGATCCCCCCTCTCACCCACACTGTTCAATCTGTATGTAGCAGACATCCCCAAACATCCAACAGTAAAAACAACCCAGTTTGCAGACGATACATTTATTTTCGCTTCCAACCACTCTCTAATCAACATTAAAAAAATACAATTATTCGAGTATCTAAACTAAATAGACAGTTCGTCATTCAAATTAAAAATAAAATTAAACCCAAACAAAACTGCAGCGAAAATTTTCTCTTTCAGGCCATACACTCCGCCAACCCATTAACATTAAAATAATGAGCCCATCCCATGGTACCCCCAAATAAATCCATTAAATATTTAGGAATGTATATGGATACCAAAATGAATTGGAAACAACACATAGTCACCAAAATAATACAAACTAAAAAACCAACTGCATCAATTAAAAATACTAATTAATAAAAATAAGTACTTCCCATAGAAAGTAGCAATAATTCTAAACAAAACAATAATGAGACTGACTCTCCTCTAGGCCTGCCAAGTATGGATTAATGCTGCAAAAACAAACATCAAGAAAATCGAAATAGTACCGAACCAATTCCTTCGTACCATCACTAACACATCCTGGTTCATATCAAATCACCAATTACACAACGAATTCAACATCGATCCCATCATTTACCACATTACTTACCTATCCGATAACTTCTCTAATATTCACCATATCCAAACTTTATGCCCATTCAACCTCTGTGAAAACCCCCACTCATCCTACTCGCATCAAAAATAAATATCCAATTTCACATATTTTGTAAATTGTTTTCAGACCTAGAATAGAACGTATCAGGTGCCATCATGGATTTCTCGACCTCTGTATTAGTATTAAGTTACGTAAAGTTTTATTTATTAAGCCATCCATACATATGTGTAGTTCAAAGAACTAATCTATTTAGAAAAAAAATCAATACATAAATTAAAATTAAAAAGTGCCATTTTCATTGAACTCTCTGAATTTTGGAAAACTGCCATAGTTAAAAATAATGCGAGGAAGTATGTGCTGTAGTAGCACTTCGAATTATGTTTAATAACAACTCACTAGCTGATTTCAAGACATAGACACACCTTCTTGTAGGCAATTTTCAGGACAAATCTTTTCTTGTGTTGGTTAATCTTGGTTGGGGCATCAGGTGCTGTCTTTTACAAGAGCATTCTCCATTTGGGAGAATATGCCGTTATAGTGTTGGAAGTGCAGAGGTGCGGATGTGCAGTTCCGCCACTCACGGTTAGACCACTTCCCGTGCGCCGATCAAGACGTGCAATGGGTCATTCGACGCGTCTCGGCCTCCAAATGGGGAGTGATATTTTTTTTCGGATCCGGAAATATGGTTCTCAGATTTTTCCAAAAAAATGTCTTTTCGTATTTTGGCGCTGCCATCTTCGTGAGTGCCGAGAATTAAACCAACGCTACCTAAATAGATCTACGTAGGTGGCCTTGATTAAACTCCAGTACCAAAAAATACCAACGTACATGAAGACAATAAGAAAGAAGGGAAAGACGAAGACAATGAGGAGAAAGACAGGATGAAAGACAACAAGAAAGACAAAGAGAATTATTTACTAACAATTAATTACTAACTAATTATTAACAACTAGTTACAACTACTTAGTTTATCGTCGTCGGTGATACTAAAAGATATTTCACGTTTCAGGTAATTTAAACTACGTACTTTCTCTCAACTCCTTTCACTCGTCACTTTTATTGATCTGACAGGGTGTTTTCCATAAAAGCCATTACATTAATCTTTATTAGAATGTTTCTTTCCCAAAGCAATTTGGTCGTCGGTCATGCTCAACTATTTTAGAACCTGTCAAAAAAATTGTTCATTGCCCTGAATAAAGCACAACAGACAATCGAATTTGTACCATTATTTTAAAGATGAAACCTCCTTTTCTGAAAACTCGAGCAAAGATACGTCTATTTGTTAAAGAGGTACACAAAAGTTCTCTTTGCTCTCTTTACTAATCACATTCTACTGAACTGGCCTCGTCATTTAAAAGCGAAAACCGAGATGAGACTGCCTTTTTGCATATGCAAAGTAGCTTTCATGAATAATGAATGCCAAGTAAACATACCCAGCCATGCATGAAACTGTTGCTTGGATTGACACAAACATCCTCGTTTTTAATTTTAAATGCGAACACCCTGCTCACCCAAACCCTTCCTTGCCCACTGGGCAAAAGTTGTTTCATTAAAAAAAAAGCAAAGATATATTTAAATGTAATGCTGTGGCGGTATATCACTTGAAACGTCGAGAGTTCACGAAATAATGGCAAATGACGAAGGGGCCTGCCCACACGTGTGCGGCAATTAACGTGGCACATAGCCATTGACTCGCCCGCCACGCACGCAAGGTCTCCGCGGCTGCCTCAAGACGCAAACAGACGCCTCTCGGTCTAACGGGATCGGCAGCGCCCCACGCGACAGGGCGGGGATATATGCACGCGTTATTCGGCTCTCAGGCCGGCTAAAATGAGTTTGGAATACAAACAATTTTCATTGTGATTTAATTAAATGTATTAGAATGAGGTTATCGGGTGGAATTGGAGGCAATTAGAGTCCAGCTTTTTAATTTATTGTTGTTGAGAAATTTTATTCTTCATTCACTTCATGGTGTTTACTGATCAGGTGTGCCCGCAGCCTCAGATCAAAATGTTCGCAAATTTACATTTAGAGTGTTATCGAAATAAGACTTACTAACATATAAGGAAAATAAAGAGCAATAAAATAATACAACAGAGATGTTTTTTTCAATGAATGTATAAAATATGAAATAATAATAACAATAATAATATAGTAATAATAATAATAATAATAATAGTAATGACAATATAAAAATAATCATTCCAATAAAAAATAATAATGTTTAAAATCTTAAAAAAGCACATTATTTTATGAATTGAAACAACCCAGTTTATAAACATGGTATGCTATTTAATTAAAAAGTATTTAGAAAGTATAAAGCGCAAATAAAGAACAAAATGGATAACTCAAGGGTCACTTGGCTACAAAAAAATCATGGGTTTATGGTATATTGTACGTGTAAAATACTGTAACTTACGTGCACGTGTAAAACACTTAATAAAAATGTACTACACTGACGTGTTTTCCAAAAATATTTGGAATAAAGGCATATCCATGACAATCCCATTGCATTGCTGACTTGAAGCACTTGCTAATTGTAAGGGCAACTGGCTAGTGGAAAGGGTTTTCAATTACTAAAACTTCAAGAGAGATAGTCATGACATAGTTTTCTTAGGATGTGAAAAGGGAGATAGTATATTCGCTCTCCAAAAATTTGATTGTGAGACAAAAATCATGCAATTATTCCTTAATACTAAATAAATAAATCAAAAATAAATAAATAAGTAAATTAAATAAATGTCTTCCTTGGTGGTGAGGTTCAGACCATTTAGCCTGCTCTTCTGCATGACCACTTTCAAATATTTTTTTTACAATAGTGCGTGATAAAAAGGAGGTCATTCAATGAGAAATACGTACGCAATTTGGATGAAGTGTTTGATAGAAAAGGAAATGCTGCCACAGCATTTGTGTGGTTAAAATATATTAATTTCAAATTAGGGATGCATTAAATATTAATCAGAAATATATCAGGTTGAACACCACGAGATTTTACTCAAATACAGAGAAATTATCTTTTGTGACTCGGCAAGTTAGACACAGAAGAGGATTGAAAAGAACTTGTTGAAATCAGTTAAATGTTAGTAAGTACTACTAATTGTTTCAAAGAGGTTTTGAAGAAGCTAAGATTGCATACGTATTGTGTAATTATTTAATAAAAGGATAAATGTTAAAAGAAAATAAGAAGTGGAACGTTGTTAATGTGTGTCACAGAGATTTGTTCATTTTCTAAAGTTAAATAATTAGATAATAAGAATAAAATTTTGAGGAAACAGAGAGTAACCTAGAATAAAAATTGAAAGTAAGAAAGAAAGGAAACAAAAACAGCGGGGATTTGAATTTTATTGAGAGTGAGAGAGAGGAGGAAGAGTGGGAGAGAGAGAGAGGGAAGAGAGGGGGAGAAAGGGAGATAGAGGAGGAGAGAGGGGGAGGGGAGAGAGAAATATGAGAAAGGATGGAGGATGAGATGGAAGTATTTATTTGAAAAATGGGGTTAATGTTGTACGATAGGTAAGATTGGAATTAGAATTGGATTCGTCACAGCGCTCAAACAATACGGCATCTTCCTAGTCCTGAGTTTTCGTAGAGGATCAGTAGCAATGTTATTAAGTAATATTTTCATGAATCCAGATAGTGAATTCTTTTTTAAACTTTTGAAATGTACTGCTATTTTTTATAGTGGAGGGAAGATTGTTCCAAGCACGGATGGCAGTGATCGTGAATGATTTGCTAAAAGTAGAGGTATTGTGATGCAGAATACAAATATGGCGTGACGCTCGGGCACGATGTTGCTTCAAAATCTGAAATCGTTGTGATATAGCAGTATGACGAGCGCTGTTTAAAATCTTGTAGAGAAGAAGAAGGCAGTGAAGTAAACGCCTTTTATCACGGGTAAGAGTTTTAGAGTGCGCGTAAAAAGTTGAAATATGGTCGTATTTTTCAAGGTCGAAAATAAAACGAATACATGCATTTTGAGCTACTTGTAACTTACGTTACTGCTTTACATTTGTCAGTCAACAGGAAATCGTAGTAATGAAAGTGAGGCATAAGGAGGGATTGTAAAAGTGTCTAGTGAGTTTTTGTAGATAAAAGATCACGCATGCGTTTTAAATCATGCAGGAACACCTTACACACACTTACTCTTACATACACTCCACTGCCACACATGCCAGGAGAGGGGGCGGGAGTTGTTCCGACTGGGGCGGGGCCCCGCTGGTGGGAGATACCTGTTTAGGGAAAAACCTTCCAGCCGACGGTAGGTCGGTGCCAGCTCTCGCCATCCAGCGGGAGAGAATCACAGCCACCTCCCGAGGAAAAGGAACATGAACTACACTAACGGGACCAATGATCTTAGCCGTTGACGCGCCCGGAATCACTGAGAATGAATCAAAGATCGCGTAGGCCGCCCTCCAGGAGTGCGGGGCGAGGCCCCTGTGCAGCTGCTTTCCGCTCCGCGATCCTCTCAACGTTTCCGACTCCTTGCAGCCGCCAGCCCCTCCGGAGCCCCAGTGCAATGGGCCTCCCCGCGGCCTATCGTCGCAGACTCTCCCTCGCTCTCCAGCTCAGTGCCTTTGACCAGGAGATCCTACGTTCGAATCTCGGCGGAGGCAGGATATTAGACACTGCCTAGAGAGCTAAGTCGATAGGTCATGTTCTGTCGCTCTTTGGAAAAGAACTCTACCGGTCGCCTGCTCTGATCGGTAATGTTCCGTGGTTTCTCGGCTCAACACCAGGCGAATGCCGAAGCAGTTCCTTAACAAACGGGCCATGGAGCGCGCGATCTTTCCTACCTATTCCTTGTCCTATCTTACCCCTTGCTTGCACACACTTACACTTACATGCACTACACTACCGCACATGCCGGGGGGGGGGGCGTTCGGGAGCTTAGAGCTTATCCCGGCTGTGGCGGTGCCCCGCTGATGAGGTATAACTGTTTCTGGAAATCCCCGGTAGCCGGTGCCGTGCCGGATCACTTTTATCCAGCGGGGGACGATCACCGCCAACTCCCGCGATAAAACATGCACTTAACTTACGCGACTAATGACCTTAACATTTCACGCGCCCGGAATCACTAATCAACCAAACAACTAATCCAGCGCAGAGAGCCGACCACTTCAGGAGGATCTCCACTTCAGGAGGATCAACCAACAACGGGCCAACCAGGGCCACTCGGACGCGACACCAGGTTTGTGTGCCTTTGGTAGATCCTACACAATGGCCGCTAGGCCGACGCCCTCCGAAAACATTATATGCCTTACTTGTTCATTCTAAATTTAATGACTCGTTACCTGTTGATAACTCACCTGTATTGTTTAGTATCCGCAATAGGGATTTTCATGCTAATCATCGTCTGGCTACGTAAAGTTACCTACAGTATATGTAACTTTACTTAGCAATATGTACCCTCCAGTCCTCTGCCACTAGATAGGCCGGGGCCTGTTCTTACTGGAATTTGAATTCCGCCATCTTAGACCCGTGTTGGGCCAATAGCGTCGAAGGGCGCAAAGGCGCTGTGCGCGAAATCTACAGGCCGCACCCGGCAATTATTCACGTGCTTTATGCGTAAACGTAACGGTGTCCTGTGAACGTTTTTGCGTTTGTGTGTTTCTGAGACGGTGCTCTGTGCTGTAAACTCGAAATGCCCCAATTTAGGCGTTGTTGGGTACTCAATTGCCCAAACAACAAAAACATACGGAGTGGACGGCAATTCTTCAGCTTTTCAACAGATCCTGAAAGGTAAGCGATATGAAATGCTTAGCATGGTTCCATGAAAATTATTTCATGTACTATTTAGTGATATAGTAAATTAACTATGTCACTAAATAGTACATGAAATTAATTTAAATAATGTAATTATATGTCAGGTTATTGTAAACACAATTATTATGAACATCCAATGTATTAAAGTCATGAAAACACTGGTTGCTTTAATAATCATGTAATTGATAAGTTATAATAGCTATAATAACATTAAGGTGATTTTGATATAACTATAATAGCTCAATAATACATTACTAATTTTATTACAGGTGTATGTAATGGCTAAAGGCAATTGACCCGATTTTGGCATCTTAGCCTTGGGAATTTCTCACAAGGTTAAGGTATTTATGCATGGAGCACTTCACGCCGGAAATGTTCACTGCAACAGGCAGACTAGCACATAATGCAGAACCAGTAATTTTTGCTGATGTGCGTCCTAAGTTGCCGGAGGGAGCACTCAGGTCATTTATAGAAGGCTTACCACATGAAAGGCGTACGTTTCTATTTTTTGTTTTGAGCAACTAGAAGGTGTAATATGAAAACTTTTTTAATTTAATTAAACATCCTTATTTCTTTTGCAGGATCTGCTCTACCTGCTCTGCATGTAGTGGACAACATTTCTCCTGAGTTCCCCGAATGTTCTGGTGAGTGCAAATGCGTTGTTGAATGAAGATAAATGATTGCGTGTTGTTTTGTGTGTCAATGATACCACGTCTCTTTGTATTGCAGGCCCTTCTCCACCTGGTGAAGAAGTTGTGGAAGGGGACATTGCCGCAAAGATTAACTCTGAATTTTCAGAAATTGTAAAAGTAGGCGTTTTTATCCGAAACTTCTTACAATTACAATATTGAAGATAGAGACTTTTCCTTCGAATTAAATTTGTTGTGCATAAATAGTTCTTCATTTAAGATGTGAAGATTTTTTTTGTAAATTTTAGTAGTTTTTGTGCAATTGTGGGTGAACTATTTGCAATTTTTAAAAATTACAAAAAGAAGATTTTCTCGAAAACGGCTCCAATTTGTTTTTAAATTTTAGGTACGGTTAGTGCTAAATGAACCCTATACGATGACAAATGCCATATTGCCATATTTTTTATTTTATTTTATTATTAATTGTAATTTCTGTGATTTGTCTTTCATGTCGGTAATACTTTAAATGCGATTTCTGCACGGTATTGTATTTATGAGTACATGCGCTTTAAATAATGTCAAGTAAAATTCCTCGAAAACTCAACACTTTTTTGTTCAAATGAGCTCAAAATTACTCATTTTCAAAATAGCTCAAACGCCATTTTCTCAAAGATGGCTTCAATTTCTTTCTTTAAACTATTTCAACGGATAGTGGTAATGACACTGTTTAAGGCTAAATGCACCGAAAAAATACTTATAGGAAAAATCAATAGATCGCAGCACTATTACACGGAATTTACTAGATCGATAACGTCTGAAAAAATTGTCCGATTTTCGATCTGTAAACGGCATTGAACTCCTTTTTAAAATAGAATTCACGCTACGATGCCGTTTTTTCAAAAAATATTTCCAAAAAAAAATTTAAAATGATTTCTCATAGTTTCGGGAAGAAATTAAAAAATGTGGGCTTATAGCGCGATGATGACGTGCTTCCTGAATCCAACGCCGTGTCAATCATGCAAATCGGATGAATAGGAGCGGCGTAAGGTGAACTTTCGGAAAAAATACCTGACCCGCCCAGTTGCGTCACCCGAACCTTGTGGGGGCTCCCTCGACGCGGCCGAACGGCCAAATCCGGCGGCCAGCGGCACGGGAGGAGGCCGTGCTTTCAGGCTGGCAAGCCGGGCAGTCGCTTTATGGTTTCGTCCCTTTCAATCTCAATATATTTTTCTCCACTTATCAAACTAGTGATGCTGTAACACAACCAAACGGTCTCATATCATCTGTAATAGTCGTATAAAACTGTATATCTTCTTCACATATTTCCGTCTTCATACCATCAAAAAGTTATTTGAGGCACTACTCAAAATATCAATTCCGATTTGGAAACTGATTTCAAAAAGAAAATTGAACTAATTGTGTAGATATCACCAATATTCCATGTCCTAACATCTTATTTTACATACATTTTACTTCTAAGGTCTTCCGTTATCATTCCACTACCAGAAAGAATGAGCCGAAATTACGCACGATCTCTTTTATCCTGCGACTCGATTTTTGACCTCAAAACGGCGTTTGTCTCCTTGATAGACTTCACCTGATGAATCTGTTTTCCCAAGTAAAATTTTAAAACTGTTTTCGTACTTTCGGACAAAACTGAAGAAGTGGTAAAATAGCGCGCAGGCGAGATGCATCCTGAATCCAACACTGTAACAAACATTAAAATATAATATTAAGAATCGTGACATGTCCCTGCTTACTTAGTAAGTTATATTGATATAAAATGATTCTGTTATATTTGTATAAACTTGAAGATTGGAAAAAGTAATTCCCGGCGCGTCATTTTGATACAAACTACGTTAAGGATAATGTAAAAGGATGTAGTGTAAATCATTGTATTGTGACACACACACACACACACACACACACACACACACACACACATATATATATATATATATATATATATATATATATATATATATATATATATATATATATATATATTAATGCATTAAATTGTCATGAAAGCAATACAACTTAAACCCTTAGACAGGAACACCACACTAGAAGAGGAATATCCGTCTATGAGGGGGATAAATTATGTTTTGTTGTACAGTTCGGCAACTTTTACATTTCTACTTTAAGATACCATTTTTCTAAACATCGTACACGCTTATCAGTAACATTTAATCGGGTAGCAATTCAATTTATAAGATTTATATACTACTAGTAAAACGTAGCATACCAGTCACTGATAAACATATTAGGAAATCAGAATGCAAACGTATTAAATCGGGGATCCTCATCTAGGTGTCGAGAATAGGGATGCAACATTGATGTTGATATTTTCAAAACATAGATTTTGTATAGACACATGAACATATTTCGTAAAAAAATGAAACATTTATGAAACCTGATGTTTATTATCGATGTGCTTGATGAGTTGTTGTGAATGAAAAGAACCGATAATCACAATTTTATAAAAAAGTTAAAATATGAAATAATATTGCATTGTACCACTGTCAATACATGTGTTCGAATAAAGCGAACGGTGATTGTAACATCCTCATCCAGTAGACTATCTTCAGCCCAAGAAATGACCCCATTTACCGTACGCAGAGAGGCGGCCAACGCAAGCACTCTAGGTGTAAGATCTCTCGCCCACCTTCCTGTACCAATTTGAGGAAGTTGTGACTCCATAAGATGACCCTGGGCGATAGTAAAAAGAATAACAGCGAAACTAAGCCTGAAAACTTTCTTTTGCCATATTGTCTAAATCGTAATTATAAATTAACAATCACGGCCACTGTCAAAACAAATTATCTTCCGCACGAACTTGATCGATGTTTCTAAACCAGGTTTTTGAAAGATGTTTTAATTTTGAACATTGATATTTGCATTTGTATTACTTGAGCATCATTCCTTCACATTTCTTGCTATCCAAAACTGGGAGGGGACGCGCCGATAATTCAGCGAGTTCTTCCCTAATAATGGCAGAATGTACGCATGAAAGACTGCGGGTATCAAACACACTGTTCAGTGCGATGATGTCTATTTGTCGGCTCCAGTCCCGGTCAAGCAGCGGCTGTGAGCTTCTCTCCTTTCATCTGCAGGTCCCAATTCTTTGCGGGTCTGAACGCGCAGAGAAATAGTACTAGAACATAGATCGCAAGCCATCCCTTGTTAGACCTATCTGGATATACACAGCAATAGGATGCTAGCAATTTGTTCATTGCTCACTCGGACTCGAACTGCCTTTTTCCTTTTGTTTGTGTATTAGTTATTCAATTGTGCCACTTACACCCTTTTCTTCCGCTTCATTCTATCATTTCAAGCATAATATCCTTTTCTAGAGATTTTGTTCGACTCATAGTATGTCCAAAATATTTTATTTTCCATTTTTTGGCTTTGGCTTTTAGAGAAAGTTCTGTTTCTTTTCAAAATTTCGGCATTTATCTTTTTGCCCTTCCATTGTACGTTTAATATTTTCTTCCGCGTCCATACTTCAAAAGCATCTTCCTTTTTTCGGCCTATCTCATTGTTCACCTTTTACACCCACACAACAGGATTAGAAATACCATTTTCTCGATTATTTGGATTTTGGTCTTACGCAAGGCTTGATTTCTGACGGAACACGACGGAACGGCGTTCCTGTATCTCGCTGATAATTATTACATTATATTATAAATATATAATTATTTCTATTAAATTAATAAATCATTTTGAGCGCGTTCCGGGACCTAAAATTTTAGAAATCAATCACTTGATATGCCTGCATATTTTATGAATTTGTGTAATTTTCTTTCCGCTGCTTTTTCTAAAATTATTCCTCTCTAGTTTTTCTGTACAGTATCCAGAATTTGTTATTGTAATTCATAAGTATTTAACTTCGTCTGCCATGTATATCACTTCTCCGTTGATGTTCAGACTTCCTTTTTTACCAGTTGACATAAATGTTGTTTTCTTTAAATGTAAGTTCACAGAATATTTAAATTTTATATTAATAATATATTTAGCTATCATTATTACATAATTCAGAATTAAGTATAAATAAAACATTTGCATAATTTTGATGACATAACATTTTTGCGTTTTCTCGAAAAGGAGTAAAGTCACGTTTTGAATGTTTGCTCCTCATTTCGCGCTCCTTTCTATCCAAGCCCAGCGCCGCCAGGACACGGGCTCAAGTGTAGTCACCCTTCTGAGCAGGAAGCAGGGTCGCACCTCTGGCACACTGCTGTTCTGATAGCGTGACTTTTCTGACCTCTGCAGACATCTCGCCGCGTTCTTCGGCGGGCTGCGTGCTACACTAGGGCAATTCGATATGCCCAAGCGTAGGAAGAGGGCGGTGAGCAGTTTTCAGTGGGCGAGGACATTGTGCAGTGACGAAGTGGAGATTATATTTACTATACAAGAATTAGTGGAATCATTCGCGTTTCGTTAATTATTAGTAACCGAGTGTTATATATGAACAAAATAATAATTCAAACAATAAATAACAATTATAAAAGTATATTAGTTAATAAACATTTTGTGAGATATTATTAACTAAAATAACTTATTTAGTCGACATTTATGGATGGTAAGCTATTGTTTTTCATTGAAAATACAGGTATAATACCCTTATAACCTTTATGGACGTCCATACCGTTATAGACGTCCTATAGAGGTATTTTACCGGTATCTAATACCTTTTCGGTCCCTGCCTATTCCTCATTGCCAGTTTACACTCCCTGGTCATATTTCGAATGACCCGGAACATTTCTTTAGGTCTCCTTTTGTTGTTATGTTCTTCCACTT